>CAJHNH020005262.1:0-23757 GCA_905116865.2 Candidula unifasciata
TACAGATCTGACGCTATAAGAAGTTTTGTATTCTTTCTAAACTCTTGCTCAAACTTATTCAGAACTTGAAGAAACGGCTTAGCCAGACGCTGATCGGATGCTGGTTGGGCCTGGAAATGCTCCAAACGATTCAGATCTGTCACCATAAGAAGTTTTGTATTCTTCTCCAGCTCTTGCTCAAACTGAATCAGAACTTGCAGAAACGGCTTAGCCAGACGCTGATCGGATGCTGGTTGGGCCTGGAAATGCTCCAAACGATTCAGATCTGATACCATAAGAAGTTTTGTATTCTT
The DNA here is from genome assembly GCA_905116865.2 of Candidula unifasciata. Taxonomy (NCBI): domain Eukaryota; kingdom Metazoa; phylum Mollusca; class Gastropoda; order Stylommatophora; family Geomitridae; genus Candidula; species Candidula unifasciata. The sequence continues at coordinate 294 of CAJHNH020005262.1, forward strand.
CCTAAACTCCTGCTCAAACTGAATCAGAACTTGCAGAAACGGCTTAGCCAGACGCTGATCGGATGCTGGTTGGGCCTGGAAATGCTCCAAACGATTCAGATCTGATACTATAAGAAGTTTTGTATTCTTCTCAAACTCTTGCTCAAACTGAATCAGAACTTGCAGAAACGGCTTAGCCAGACGCTGATCGGATGCTGGTTGGGCCTGGAAATGCTCCAAACGATTCAGATCTGATACTATAAGAAGTTTTGTATTCTTCCCAAACTCTTGCTCAAACTGAATCAGAACTTGCAGAAACGGCTTAGCCAGACGCTGATCGGATGCTGGTTGGGCCTGGAAATGCTCCAAACGATTCAGATCTGATACCATAAGAAGTTTTGTATTCTTCTCCAAACTCTCTTTGCTCAAACTGAATCAGAACTTGCAGAAACGGCTTAGCCAGACGCTGATCGGATGCTGGTTGGGCCTGGAAATGCTCCAAACGATTCAGATCTGATACCATAAGAAGTTTTGTATTCTTCCAAACTCTTGCTCAAACTGAATCAGAACTTGCAGAAACGGCTTAGCCAGACGCTGATCGGATGCTGGTTGGGCCTGGAAATGCTCAAACGATTCAGATCTGACGCTATATAAGAAGTTTTGTATTCTTTCCCAAACTCTTGCTCAAACTGAATCAGAACTTGCAGAAACGGCTTAGCCAGACGCTGATCGGATGCTGGTTGGGCCTGGAAATGCTCCAAACGATTCAGATCTGATACCATAAGAAGTTTTGTATTCTTCTCCAAACTCTTGCTCAAACTGAATCAGAACTTGCAGAAACGGCTTAGCCAGACGCTGATCGGATGCTGGTTGGGCCTGGAAATGCTCCAAACGATTCAGATCTGATACCATAAGAAGTTTTGTATTCTTCCCAAACTCTTGCTCAAACTGAATCAGAACTTGCAGAAACGGCTTAGCCAGACGCTGATCGGATGCTGGTTGGGCCTGGAAATGCTCCAAACGATTCAGATCTGATACCATAAGAAGTTTTGTATTCTTCTCAAACTCTTGCTCAAACTGAATCAGAACTTGCAGAAACGGCTTAGCCAGACGCTGATCGGATGCTGGTTGGGCCTGGAAATGCTCCAAACGATTCAGATCTGATACCATAAGAAGTTTTGTATTCTTCTCAAACTCTTGCTCAAACTGAATCAGAACTTGCAGAAACGGCTTAGCCAGACGCTGATCGGATGCTGGTTGGGCCTGGAAATGCTCCAAACGATTCAGATCTGATACCATAAGAAGTTTTGTATTCTTCCAAACTCTTGCTCAAACTGAATCAGAACTTGCAGAAACGGCTTAGCCAGACGCTGATCGGATGCTGGTTGGGCCTGGAAATGCTCCAAACGATTCAGATCTGATACCATAAGAAGTTTTGTATTCTTCCCAAACTCTTGCTCAAACTGAATCAGAACTTGCAGAAACGGCTTAGCCAGACGCTGATCGGATGCTGGTTGGGCCTGGAAATGCTCTAAACGATTCAGATCTGATACCATAAGAAGTTTTGTATTCTTCCCAAACTCTTGCTCAAACTGAATCAGAACTTGCAGAAACGGCTTAGCCAGACGCTGATCGGATGCTGGTTGGGCCTGGAAATGCTCCAAACGATTCAGATCTGACGCTATAAGAAGTTTTGTATTCTTCCCAAACTCTTGCTCAAACTGAATCAGAACTTGCAGAAACGGCTTAGCCAGACGCTGATCGGATGCTGGTTGGGCCTGGAAATGCTCCAAACGATTCAGATCTGATACCATAAGAAGTTTTGTATTCTTCCCAAACTCTTGCTCAAACTGAATCAGAACTTGCAGAAACGGCTTAGCCAGACGCTGATCGGATGCTGGTTGGGCCTGGAAAATGCTCCAAACGATTCAGATCTGATACCATAAGAAGTTTTGTATTCTTCCCAAACTCTTGCTCAAACTGAATCAGAACTTGCAGAAACGGCTTAGCCAGACGCTGATCGGATGCTGGTTGGGCCTGGAAATGCTCCAAACGATACAGATCTGATACCATAAGAAGTTTTGTATTCTTCCCAAACTCTTGCTCAAACTGAATCAGAACTTGCAGAAACGGCTTAGCCAGACGCTGATCGGATGCTGGTTGGGCCTGGAAATGCTCCAAACGATTCAGATCTGATACCATAAGAAGTTTTGTATTCTTTCCAAACTCTTGCTCAAACTGAATCAGAACTTGCAGAAACGGCTTAGCCAGACGCTGATCGGATGCTGGTTGGGCCTGGAAATGCTCCAAACGATTCAGATCTGATACTATAAGAAGTTTTGTATTCTTCCCAAACTCTTGCTCAAACTGAATCAGAACTTGCAGAAACGGCTTAGCCAGACGCTGATCGGATGCTGGTTGGGCCTGGAAATGCTCCAAACGATTCAGATCTGATACTATAAGAAGTTTTGTATTCTTCTCAAACTCTTGCTCAAACTGAATCAGAACTTGCAGAAACGGCTTAGCCAGACGCTGATCGGATGCTGGTTGGGCCTGGAAATGCTCCAAACGATTCAGATCTGATACCATAAGAAGTTTTGTATTCTTTCCAAACTCTTGCTCAAACTGAATCAGAACTTGCAGAAACGGCTTAGCCAGACGCTGATCGGATGCTGGTTGGGCCTGGAAATGCTCCAAACGATACAGATCTGATACCATAAGAAGTTTTGTATTCTTCTCAAACTCTTGCTCAAACTGAATCAGAACTTGCAGAAACGGCTTAGCCAGACGCTGATCGGATGCTGGTTGGGCCTGGAAATGCTAAAAACGATTCAGATCTGATACCATAAGAAGTTTTGTATTCTTCCAAACTCCTGCTCAAACTGAATCAGAACTTGCAGAAACGGCTTAGCCAGACGCTGATCGGATGCTGGTTGGGCCTGGAAATGCTCCAAACGATTCAGATCTGATACCATAAGAAGTTTTTTTGTATTCTTCCAAACTCTTGCTCAAACTGAATCAGAACTTGCAGAAACGGCTTAGCCAGACGCTGATCGGATGCTGGTTGGGCCTGGAAATGCTCCAAACGATTCAGATCTGATACCATAAGAAGTTTTGTATTCTTCTCCAAACTCTTGCTCAAACTGAATCAGAACTTGCAGAAACGGCTTAGCCAGACGCTGATCGGATGCTGGTTGGGCCTGGAAATGCTCCAAACGATTCAGATCTGATACCATAAGAAGTTTTGTATTCTTCCCAAACTCTTGCTCAAACTGAATCAGAACTTGCAGAAACGGCTTAGCCAGACGCTGATCGGATGCTGGTTGGGCCTGGAAATGCTCCAAACGATTCAGATCTGACACCATAAGAAGTTTTGTATTCTTCCCAAACTCTTGCTCAAACTGAATCAGAACTTGCAGAAACGGCTTAGCCAGACGCTGATCGGATGCTGGTTGGGCATGAAAATGCTCCAAACGATTCAGATCTGATACTATAAGAAGTTTCGTATTCTTCCAAACTCTTGCTCAAACTGAATCAGAACTTGCAGAAACGGCTTATCCAGTGGCTGATCGGATGCTGGTTGGGCCTGGAAATGCTCCAAAACGATTCAGATCTTACGCTATAAGAAGTTTTGTATTCTTCTCAAACTCTTGCTCAAACTGAATCAGAACTTGCAGAAACGGCTTAGCCAGACGCTGATCGGATGCTGGTTGGGCCTGGAAATGCTCCAAACGATTCAGATCTGATACCATAAGAAGTTTTGTATTCTTTCTAAACTCTTGCTTAAACTGAATCAGAACTTGCAGAAACGGCTTAGTCAGACGCTGATCGGATGCTGGTTGGGCCTGGAAATGCTCTAAACAATTCAGATCTGATACCATAAGAAGTTTTGTATTCTTTTCCAGCTCTTGCTCAAACTGAATCAGAACTTGCAGAAACGGCTTAGCCAGACGCTGATCGGATGCTGGTTGGGCCTGGAAATGCTCCAAACGATTCAGATCTGATACCATAAGAAGTTTTGTATTCTTCCAAACTCTTGCTCAAACTGAATCAGAACTTGCAGAAACGGCTTAGCCAGACGCTGATCGGATGCTGGTTGGGCCTGGAAATGCTCCAAACGATACAGATCTGATACTATAAGAAGTTTTGTATTCTTCTCAAACTCTTGCTCAAACTGAATCAGAACTTGCAGAAACGGCTTAGCCAGACGCTGATCGGATGCTGGTTGGGCCTGGAAATGCTCCAAACGATTCAGATCTGATACTATAAGAAGTTTTGTATTCTTCTCAAACTCTTGCTCAAACTGAATCAGAACTTGCAGAAACGGCTTAGCCAGACGCTGATCGGATGCTGGTTGGGCCTGGAAATGCTCCAAACGATTCAGATCTGATACCATAAGAAGTTTTGTATTCTTTCCAAACTCTTGCTCAAACTGAATCAGAACTTGCAGAAACGGCTTAGCCAGACGCTGATCGGATGCTGGTTGGGCCTGGAAATGCTCCAAACGATTCAGATCTGATACTATAGAAGTTTTGTATTGTATTCTTCCAAACTCTTGCTCAAACTGAATCAGAACTTGCAGAAACGGCTTAGCCAGACGCTGATCGGATGCTGGTTGGGCCTGGAAATGCTCTAAACGATTCAGATCTGATACCATAAGAAGTTTTGTATTCTTCTCCAAACTCTTGCTCAAACTGAATCAGAACTTGCAGAAACGGCTTAGCCAGACGCTGATCGGATGCTGGTTGGGCCTGGAAATGCTCCAAACGATTCAGATCTGATACCATAAGAAGTTTTGTATTCTTTCCAAACTCTTGCTCAAACTGAATCAGAACTTGCAGAAACGGCTTAGCCAGACGCTGATCGGATGCTGGTTGGGCCTGGAAATGCTCAAAACGATTCAGATCTGATACCATAAGAAGTTTTGTATTCTTCCAAAACTCTTGCTCAAACTGAATCAGAACTTGCAGAAACGGCTTAGCCAGACGCTGATCGGATGCTGGTTGGGCCTGGAAATGCTCCAAACGATTCAGATCTGATACCATAAGAGTTTTTTGTATTCTTCCAAACTCTTGCTCAAACTGAATCAGAACTTGCAGAAACGGCTTAGCCAGACGCTGATCGGATGCTGGTTGGGCCTGGAAATGCTCAAACGATTCAGATCTGATACCATAAGAAGTTTTGTATTCTTTCAAAACTCTTGCTCAAACTGAATCAGAACTTGCAGAAACGGCTTAGCCAGACGCTGATCGGATGCTGGTTGGGCCTGGAAATGCTCCAAACGATTCAGATCTGATACCATAAGAAGTTTTGTATTCTTTCCAAACTCTTGCTCAAACTGAATCAGAACTTGCAGAAACGGCTTAGCCAGACGCTGATCGGATGCTGGTTGGGCCTGGAAATGCTCCAAACGATACAGATCTGATACTATAAGAAGTTTTGTATTCTTCTCCAAACTCTTGCTCAAACTGAATCAGAACTTGCAGAAACGGCTTAGCCAGACGCTGATCGGATGCTGGTTGGGCCTGGAAATGCTCCAAACGATTCAGATCTGATACTATAAGAAGTTTTGTATTCTTCCCAAACTCTTGCTCAAACTGAATCAGAACTTGCAGAAACGGCTTAGCCAGACGCTGATCGGATGCTGGTTGGGCCTGGAAATGCTCCAAACGATTCAGATCTGATACCATAAGAAGTTTTGTATTCTTCCCAAAAACTCTTGCTCAAACTGAATCAGAACTTGCAGAAACGGCTTAGCCAGACGCTGATCGGATGCTGGTTGGGCCTGGAAATGCTCCAAACGATTCAGATCTGATACCATAAGAAGTTTTGTATTCTTCCCAAACTCTTGCTCAAACTGAATCAGAACTTGCAGAAACGGCTTAGCCAGACGCTGATCGGATGCTGGTTGGGCCTGGAAATGCTCCAAACGATTCAGATCTGATACCATAAGAAGTTTTGTATTCTTCCCAAACTCTTGCTCAAACTGAATCAGAACTTGCAGAAACGGCTTAGCCAGACGCTGATCGGATGCTGGTTGGGCCTGGAAATGCTCCAAACGATTCAGATCTGATACCTATAAGAAGTTTTGTATTCTTTCAAAAACTCTTGCTCAAACTGAATCAGAACTTGCAGAAACGGCTTAGCCAGACGCTGATCGGATGCTGGTTGGGCCTGGAAATGCTCCAAACGATTCAGATCTGATACCATAAGAAGTTTTGTATTCTTCCCAAACTCTTGCTCAAACTGAATCAGAACTTGCAGAAACGGCTTAGCCAGACGCTGATCGGATGCTGGTTGGGCCTGGAAATGCTCCAAACGATTCAGATCTGATACCATAAGAAGTTTTGTATTCTTCCAAACTCTTGCTCAAACTGAATCAGAACTTGCAGAAACGGGCTTAGCCAGACGCTGATCGGATGCTGGTTGGGCCTGGAAATGCTCCAAACGATTCAGATCTGATACCATAAGAAGTTTTGTATTCTTTCCCAAACTCTTGCTCAAACTGAATCAGAACTTGCAGAAACGGCTTAGCCAGACGCTGATCGGATGCTGGTTGGGCCTGGAAATGCTCCAAAACGATTCAGATCTGATACTATAAGAAGTTTTGTATTCTTTCCAAACTCTTGCTCAAACTGAATCAGAACTTGCAGAAACGGCTTAGCCAGACGCTGATCGGATGCTGGTTGGGCCTGGAAATGCTCCAAACGATTCAGATCTGATACTATAAGAAGTTTTGTATTCTTCTCCAGCTCTTGCTCAAACTGAATCAGAACTTGCAGAAACGGCTTAGCCAGACGCTGATCGGATGCTGGTTGGGCCTGGAAATGCTCCAAACGATTCAGATCTGATACCATAAGAAGTTTTGTATTCTTCCCAAACTCTTGCTCAAACTGAATCAGAACTTGCAGAAACGGCTTAGCCAGACGCTGATCGGATGCTGGTTGGGCCTGGAAATGCTCCAAACGATACAGATCTGATACCATAAGAAATTTTGTATTCTTCTCAAGCTCTTGCTCAAACTGAATCAGAACTTGCAGAAACGGCTTAGCCAGACGCTGATCGGATGCTGGTTGGGCCTGGAAATGCTCCAAACGATTCAGATCTGATACCATAAGAAGTTTTGTATTCTTCCTAAACTCCTGCTCAAACTGAATCAGAACTTGCAGAAACGGCTTAGCCAGACGCTGATCGGATGCTGGTTGGGCCTGGAAATGCTCCAAACGATTCAGATCTGATACTATAAGAAGTTTTGTATTCTTCCCAAACTCCTGCTCAAACTGAATCAGAACTTGCAGAAACGGCTTAGCCAGACGCTGATCGGATGCTGGTTGGGCCTGGAAATGCTCCAAACGATTCAGATCTGATACTATAAGAAGTTTTGTATTCTTCTCCAAACTCTTGCTCAAACTGAATCAGAACTTGCAGAAACGGCTTAGCCAGACGCTGATCGGATGCTGGTTGGGCCTGGAAATGCTCCAAACGATTCAGATCTGACACTATAAGAAGTTTTGTATTTCTTCCCAAACTCTTGCTCAAACTGAATCAGAACTTGCAGAAACGGCTTAGCCAGACGCTGATCGGATGCTGGTTGGGCCTGGAAATGCTCCAAACGATTCAGATCTGATACCATAAGAAGTTTTGTATTCTTCCAAAAACTCTTGCTCAAACTGAATCAGAACTTGCAGAAACGGCTTAGCCAGACGGCTTAGCCAGACGCTGATCGGATGCTGGTTGGGCCTGGAAATGCTCCAAACGATTCAGATCTGATACCATAAGAAGTTTTGTATTCTTCTCCAAACTCTCTTGCTCAAACTGAATCAGAACTTGCAGAAACGGCTTAGCCAGACGCTGATCGGATGCTGGTTGGGCCTGGAAATGCTCCAAACGATTCAGATCTGATACCTATAAGAAGTTTTGTATTCTTCCCAAACTCTTGCTCAAACTGAATCAGAACTTGCAGAAACGGCTTAGCCAGACGCTGATCGGATGCTGGTTGGGCCTGGAAATGCTCCAAACGATTCAGATCTGACACCATAAGAAGTTTTGTATTCTTCTCAAACTCTTGCTCAAACTGAATCAGAACTTGCAGAAACGGCTTAGCCAGACGCTGATCGGATGCTGGTTGGGCCTGGAAATGCTCCAAACGATTCAGATCTGATACCATAAGAAGTTTTGTATTCTTCTCAAACTCTTGCTCAAACTGAATCAGAACTTGCAGAAACGGCTTAGCCAGACGCTGATCGGATGCTGGTTGGGCCTGAAAATGCTCCAAACGATTCAGATCTGACACCATAAGAAGTTTTGTATTCTTTTCAAACTCTTGCTCAAACTGAATCAGAACTTGCAGAAACGGCTTAGCCAGACGCTGATCGGATGCTGGTTGGGCCTAGAAATGCTCCAAACAATACAGATTTGACACCATAAGAAGTTTTGTATTCTTCTTCCAAACTCTTGCTCAAACTGAATCAGAACTTGCAGAAACGGCTTAGCCAGACGCTGATCGGATGCTGGTTGGGCCTGGAAATGCTCCAAACGATTCAGATCTGACACCATAAGAAGTTTTGTATTTCTTCCAAACTCTTGCTCAAACTGAATCAGAACTTGAACTTGCAGAAACGGCTTAGCCAGACGCTGATCGGATGCTGGTTGGGCCTGGAAATGCTCAAACGATTCAGATCTGATACCATAAGAGTTTTTTTGTATTCTTCTCAAACTCTTGCTCAAACTGAATCAGAACTTGCAGAAACGGCTTAGCCAGACGCTGATCGGATGCTGGTTGGGCCTGGAAATGCTCCAAACGATTCAGATCTGATACCATAAGAAGTTTTGTATTCTTCTTCCAAACTCTTGCTCAAACTGAATCAGAACTTTGCAGAAACGGCTTAGCCAGACGCTGATCGGATGCTGGTTGGGCCTGGAAATGCTCCAAACGATTCAGATCTGATACTATAAGAAGTTTTGTATTCTTCTCAAACTCTCTTGCTCAAACTGAATCAGAACTTGCAGAAACGGCTTAGCCAGCCAGACGCTGATCGGATGCTGGTTGGGCCTGGAAATGCTCCAAACGATTCAGATCTGATACCATAAGAAGTTTTGTATTCTTCCAAACTCTCTTGCTCAAACTGAATCAGAACTTGCAGAAACGGCTTAGCCAGACGCTGATCGGATGCTGGTTGGGCCTGGAAATGCTCCAAACTCTTGCTCAAACGATTCAGAAATCTGACAGACCATAAGAACCATAAGAAGTTTTGTATTCTTCTCAAACTCTTGCTCAAACTGAATCAGAACTTGCAGAAACGGCTTAGCCAGACGCTGATCGGATGCTGGTTGGGCCTGGAAATGCTCCAAACCGATACAGATCTGATACCATAAGAAGTTTTGTATTCTTCAAAAAAACTCTTGCTCAAACTGAATCAGAACTTGCAGAAACGGCTTAGCCAGACGCTGATCGGATGCTGGTTGGGCCTGGAAATGCTCCAAACGATTCAGATCTGACACATAAGAAGTTTTGTATTCTTCTCCAAACTCTTGCTCAAACTGAATCAGAACTTGCAGAAACGGCTTAGCCAGACGCTGATCGGATGCTGGTTGGGCCTGGAAATGCTCCAAACGATTCAGATCTGATACCATAAGAGTTTTTTGTATTCTTCCAAACTCCTGCTCAAACTGAATCAGAACTTGCAGAAACGGCTTAGCCAGACGCTGAGATGCTGGTTGGGCTGGAAATGCCAAAGACGCAGATCTGATGCCATAAGAAGTTTTGTATTCTTCTCAAAGCTCTTGCTCAAACTGAATCAGAACTTGCAGAACGGCTTAGCCAGACGCTGATCGGATGCTGGTTGGGCCTGGAAATGCTCCAAACGATACAGATCTGATACCATAAGAAGTTTTGTATTCTTCTCAAACTCTTGCTCAAACTGAATCAGAACTTGCTTGAAAGAAACGGCTTAGCCAGACGCTGATCGGATGCTGGTTGGGCCTGGAAATGCTCCAAACGATTCAGATCTGATACCATAAGAAGTTTTGTATTCTTCCCAAACTCTTGCTCAAACTGAATCAGAACTTGCAGAAACGGCTTAGCCAGACGCTGATCGGATGCTGGTTGGGCCTGGAAATGCTCCAAACGATTCAGATCTGATACCATAAGAAGTTTTGTATTCTTCTCAAACTCTTGCTCAAACTGAATCAGAACTTGCAGAAACGGCTTAGCCAGACGCTGATCGGATGCTGGTTGGGCCTGGAAATGCTCCAAACGATTCAGATCTGATACTATAAGAAGTTTTGTATTCTTCCAAAACTCTTGCTCAAACTGAATCAGAACTTGCAGAAACGGCTTAGCCAGACGCTGATCGGATGCTGGTTGGGCCTGGAAATGCTCAAACGATTCAGATCTGATACCATAAGAAGTTTTGTATTCTTCCCAAACTCTTGCTCAAACTGAATCAGAACTTGCAGAAACGGCTTAGCCAGACGCTGATCGGATGCTGGTTGGGCCTGGAAATGCTCCAAACGATTCGCATCTCACGCTATAAGAAGTTTTGTTTTCTTTCTAAACTCTTGCTTAAACTGAATCAGAACTTGCAGAAACGGCTTAGTCAGACGCTGATCGGATGCTGTTTGGGCCTGGAAATGCTTCAAACGATACAGATCTAACGTTATAAGAAGTTTTGTATTCTTCCCAAACTCTTGCTCAAACTGAATCAGAACTTGCAGAAACGGCTTAGTCAGACGCTGATCGGATGCTGGTTGGGCCTGGAAATGCTCCAAACGATTCAGATCTGATACCATAAGAAGTTTTGTATTCTTCTCCAGCTCTTGCTCAAACTGAATCAGAACTTGCAGAAACGGCTTAGCCAGACGCTGATCGGATGCTGGTTGGGCCTGGAAATGCTCCAAACGATTCAGATCTGATACCATAAGAAGTTTTGTATTTCTTCCAAACTCTTGCTCAAACTGAATCAGAACTTGCAGAAACGGCTTAGCCAGACGCTGATCGGATGCTGGTTGGGCCTGGAAATGCTCCAAACGATACAGATCTGATACCATAAGAAGTTTTGTATTCTTCCAAAACTCTTGCTCAAACTGAATCAGAACTTGCAGAAACGGCTTAGCCAGACGCTGATCGGATGCTGGTTGGGCCTGGAAATGCTCCAAACGATTCAGATCTGATACTATAAGAAGTTTTGTATTCTTCAAAAACTCTTGCTCAAACTGAATCAGAACTTGCAGAAACGGCTTAGCCAGACGCTGATCGGATGCTGGTTGGGCCTGGAAATGCTCCAAACGATTCAGATCTGATACCATAAGAAGTTTTGTATTCTTCCCAAACTCTTGCTCAAACTGAATCAGAACTTGCAGAAACGGCTTAGCCAGACGCTGATCGGATGCTGGTTGGGCCTGGAAATGCTCCAAACGATTCAGATCTGATACCATAAGAAGTTTTGTATTCTTCTCAAAACTCTTGCTCAAACTGAATCAGAACTTGCAGAAACGGCTTAGCCAGACGCTGATCGGATGCTGGTTGGGCCTGGAAATGCTCCAAACGATTCAGATCTGATACCATAAGAAGTTTTGTATTCTTCTCCAGCTCTTGCTCAAACTGAATCAGAACTTGCAGAAACGGCTTAGCCAGACGCTGATCGGATGCTGGTTGGGCCTGGAAATGCTCCAAACGATTCAGATCTGATACTATAAGAAGTTTTGTATTCTTCCCAAACTCTTGCTCAAACTGAATCAGAACTTGCAGAAACGGCTTAGCCAGACGCTGATCGGATGCTGGTTGGGCCTGGAAATGCTCCAAACGATTCAGATCTGATACTATAAGAAGTTTTGTATTCTTCCCAAACTCTTGCTCAAACTGAATCAGAACTTGCAGAAACGGCTTAGCCAGACGCTGATCGGATGCTGGTTGGGCCTGGAAATGCTCCAAACGATTCAGATCTGATACCATAAGAAGTTTTGTATTCTTCTCCAGCTCTTGCTCAAACTGAATCAGAACTTGCAGAAACGGCTTAGCCAGACGCTGATCGGATGCTGGTTGGGCCTGGAAATGCTCTAAACGATTCAGATCTGATACCATAAGAAGTTTTGTATTCTTCCCAAACTCTCGCTCAAACTGAATCAGAACTTGCAGAAACGGCTTAGCCAGACGCGGATCGGATGCTGGTTGGGCCTGGAAATGCTCCAAACGATTCACATCTAACACTGTAAGAAGTTTTGTATTCTTTCCAAACTCTTGCTTAAACTGAATCAGAACTTGCAGAAACGGCTTAGTCAGACGCTGATCGGATGCTGGTTGGGCCTGGAAATGCTCTAAACGATTCAGATCTGATACCATAAGAAGTTTTGTATTCTTCTCAAACTCTTGCTCAAACTGAATCAGAACTTGCAGAAACGGCTTAGCCAGACGCTGATCGGATGCTGGTTGGGCCTGGAAATGCTCCAAACGATTCAGATCTGATACCATAAGAAGTTTTGTATTCTTCTCCAGCTCTTGCTCAAACTGAATCAGAACTTGCAGAAACGGCTTAGCCAGACGCTGATCGGATGCTGGTTGGGCCTGGAAATGCTCCAAACGATTCACATCTAACACTATAAGAAGTTTTGTATTCTTCCCAAACTCTTGCTCAAACTGAATCAGAACTTGCAGAAACGGCTTAGCCAGACGCTGATCGGATGCTGGTTGGGCCTGGAAATGCTCTAAACGATTCAGATCTGATACCGTAAGAAGTTTTGTATTCTTCCTAAACTCTTGCTCAAACTGAATCAGAACTTGCAGAAACGGCTTAGCCAGACGCTGATCGGATGCTGGTTGGGCCTGGAAATGCTCCAAACGATTCAGATCTGATACCATAAGAAGTTTTGTATTCTTCTCCAAACTCTTGCTCAAACTGAATCAGAACTTGCAGAAACGGCTTTAGCCAGACGCTGATCGGATGCTGGTTGGGCCTGGAAATGCTCCAAACGATTCAGATCTGACACCATAAGAAGTTTTGTATTCTTTCCCAAACTCCTGCTCAAACTGAATCAGAACTTGCAGAAACGGCTTAGCCAGACGCTGATCGGATGCTGGTTGGGCCTGGAAATGCTCCAAACGATTCAGATCTGATACTATAAGAAGTTTTGTATTCTTCTCAAACTCTTGCTCAAACTGAATCAGAACTTGCAGAAACGGCTTAGCCAGACGCTGATCGGATGCTGGTTGGGCCTGGAAATGCTCCAAACGATTCAGATCTGTCACTATAAGAAGTTTTTGTATTCTTCCCAAACTCTTGCTCAAACTGAATCAGAACTTGCAGAAACGGCTTAGCCAGACGCTGATCGGATGCTGGTTGGGCCTGGAAATGCTCCAAACGATACAGATCTGATACTATAAGAAGTTTTGTATTCTTCCCAAACTCTTGCTCAAACTGAATCAGAACTTGCAGAAACGGCTTAGCCAGACGCTGATCGGATGCTGGTTGGGCCTGGAAATGCTCTAAACGATTCAGATCTGATACCATAAGAAGTTTTGTATTCTTCTCAAACTCTTGCTCAAACTGAATCAGAACTTGCAGAAACGGCTTAGCCAGACGCTGATCGGATGCTGGTTGGGCCTGGAAATGCTCCAAACGATTCAGATCTGATACCATAAGAAGTTTTGTATCTTCTCCAAACTCTTGCTCAAACTGAATCAGAACTTGCAGAAACGGCTTAGCCAGACGCTGATCGGATGCTGGTTGGGCCTGGAAATGCTCCAAACGATACAGATCTGATACTATAAGAAGTTTTGTATTCTTCCAAACTCTTGCTCAAACTGAATCAGAACTTGCAGAAGAAACGGCTTAGCCAGACGCTGATCGGATGCTGGTTGGGCCTGGAAATCCTAAAAACGATTCAGATCTGATACCATAAGAAGTTTTGTATTCTTCACAAACTCCTGCTCAAACTGAATCAGAACTTGCAGAAACGGCTTAGCCAGACGCTGATCGGATGCTGGTTGGGCCTGGAAATGCTCCAAACGATTCAGATCTGATACCATAAGAAGTTTTGTATTCTTCTCCAAACTCTTGCTCAAACTGAATCAGAACTTGCAGAAACGGCTTAGCCAGACGCTGATCGGATGCTGGTTGGGCCTGGAAATGCTCCAAACGATTCAGATCTGACACTATAAGAAGTTTTGTATTCTTCCCAAACTCTTGCTCAAACTGAATCAGAACTTGCAGAAACGGCTTAGCCAGACGCTGATCGGATGCTGGTTGGGCCTGGAAATGCTCCAAACGATTCAGATCTGACACTATAAGAAGTTTTGTATTCTTCCCAAACTCTTGCTCAAACTGAATCAGAACTTGCAGAAACGGCTTAGCCAGACGCTGATCGGATGCTGGTTGGGCCTGGAAATGCTCCAAACGATTCAGATCTGATACCATAAGAATTTTGTATTCTTCCCAAACTCTTGCTCAAACTGAATCAGAACTTGCAGAAACGGCTTAGCCAGACGCTGATCGGATGCTGGTTGGGCCTGGAAATGCTCCAAACGATACAGATCTGACACTATAAGAAGTTTTGTATTCTTCCAAACTCTTGCTCAAACTGAATCAGAACTTGAAGAAACGGCTTAGCCAGACGCTGATCGGATGCTGGTTGGGCCTGGAAATGCTCCAAACGATTCAGATCTGACACCATAAGAAGTTTTGTATTCTTCCAAAACTCTTGCTCAAACTGAATCAGAACTTGCAGAAACGGCTTAGCCAGACGCTGATCGGATGCTGGTTGGGCCTGGAAATGCTCCAAACGATTCAGATCTGATACCATAAGAAGTTTTGTATTCTTCCCAAACTCTTGCTCAAACTGAATCAGAACTTGCAGAAACGGCTTAGCCAGACGCTGATCGGATGCTGGTTGGGCCTGGAAATGCTCCAAACGATTCAGATCTGTCACCATAAGAAGTTTTGTATTCTTCTCAAACTCTTGCTCAAACTGAATCAGAACTTGCAGAAACGGCTTAGCCAGACGCTGATCGGATGCTGGTTGGGCCTGGAAATGCTCCAAACGATTCAGATCTGATACTATAAGAAGTTTTGTATTCTTCTCCAAACTCTTGCTCAAACTGAATCAGAACTTGCAGAAACGGCTTAGCCAGACGCTGATCGGATGCTGGTTGGGCCTGGAAATGCTCCAAACGATTCAGATCTGACACCATAAGAAGTTTTGTATTCTTCTCCAAACTCTTGCTCAAACTGAATCAGAACTTGCAGAAACGGCTTAGCCAGACGCTGATCGGATGCTGGTTGGGCCTGGAAATGCTCCAAACGATACAGATCTGATACTATAAGAAGTTTTGTATTCTTCCCAAACTCTTGCTCAAACTGAATCAGAACTTGCAGAAACGGCTTAGCCAGACGCTGATCGGATGCTGGTTGGGCCTGGAAATGCTCCAAACGATTCGGATCTGACACCATAAGAAGTTTTGTATTCTTCCCGAGCTCTTGCTCAAACTGAATCAGAACTTGCAGAAACGGCTTAGCCAGACGCTGATCGGATGCTGGTTGGGCCTGGAAATGCTCCAAACGATTCAGATCTGATACCATAAGAAGTTTTGTATTCTTCCCAAACTCTTGCTCAAACTGAATCAGAACTTGCAGAAACGGCTTAGCCAGACGCTGATCGGATGCTGGTTGGGCCTGGAAATGCTCTGAACGATTCAGATCTGATACCATAAGAAGGTGCTTAAGCCAGACGCTGATCGGATGCTGGTTGGCCTGGAAATGCTCTTTTTTCTCACAGACGATACATATAAGAAGTTTTGTATTCTTCCCAACCTCTTGCTCAACTGAATCAAGTACTTGCAGAAACGGTTAGCAGACGCTCTGCGGCGGCTGGTTTTTTTTGGGCTGGAATTGCTCTAAACGATAAGAATCGGATACTATAGAAGTTTGATCTTCCCAAACTCTTGCTCAAAAATTATTCAGATACGTGAAGACAGAACAGGCTTGCCAGACGCTGATCGGACTGCTGGTATGGCCTGGAAATGAGCTAAAGATTCAGATCTTTACGCTAAAGAAGTTTTTTAATTTTTCGCCAAAATTTTCCAAAACTAAAAACAGGGGGAACCCCCCCCCCTTTCAGGGGAAAGGCTTAGGGCCCGGGGGCCCCCTGGGTCGGATGCTTTGGGTTGGGGGGGGAAAAAGCTTTTGGAAAAGGGTTTCCGGGTCTGGGGGGCCCCCCTTTTTAAGGGAAATTTTTTTATTCTTGTTCCCAGGGTCTTTCTTAAAAAATGAATTTAGGAAAAATTGGGGGGAAACGGCTTAGGGCAAGGGCGCTGATCGGGGTTGGGTTTGGGTTGGGGGTTGGGGGAAACCTTAAAAAAGGGGGTTTTAGATTTTATTTTCCCTAAAAAAGTTTTTTAAATTTTTCCCCAAAAAAAAAATCCCTTTCTAAAAAATGGGGAAAAAAGGGGGAAATTTGGGAGAAAAAGGCTTTGGGCCCGGTAACCCGATCGGGGGGCTGGGGTTTGGGTTTCCCGGGGGGAAAATTTTCCAAAAAAATTTAAAAGGGTTTTTTGGGGCGCTTAAGAATTTTTTTATTCCACCAAAAAAAAAAAAAATTTGCTCCAAACCTTTCTCCAGAACTTGGCCCGAAAAAAAAGGGCTTTAAAAATAGGTTACGCGATCGGGTGCTGGTTTGGGGGCCGGGGGAAAAGCTCTTGGAAAAGGGTTTTAAGGCTGATTAAACCCTAAAAAAAGTTTTTTTATTTTTTCCTAAAAAAATCCTGCCTTCCAACTGAATCCGAAACTTTTAAAAAAAAAAACAGCTTAGCCCCGGGCGCTGATCGGGGTGATGGTTGAGGGCCCGGGAAAAAAGTTCCGAAAAAGAAATTTAGATCTGAAAAAAAAATTTTAAAAAGTTTTGTAAATTTTTTTTAAAAATCCCCGCTCAACTTGGAAATTTTTTAGGAAAAATTTTTAAAGGGAAAAACGGGGGTTAGCCGGGGCCCCTGAAATTTTGGGTGCTGGTAAGGGGCCCGTAAATGCTCTGGGAAAGATTTTAAAATTTTTGGGGCGCTAAAAGAAGTTTTTTTTTATTCTTCCCAAACCCCCTTCCTCAAAACTTTTCAGAAACCCTTTAAAAGGGGAAAAGGTTTTTTTCCCCGGGGGCTGATTTTGATGGGTTGGGGGTGGGAAAATTTCCTTTAAAAAGGGTTTTGGGAAACTGAACCGGCTATTAAGGAAATTTTTTTATTTTTTTTTTCCCCAAAAAATCTTTTCCCCCCAAAAACCCCTTTTTTTCAAAACTTGAAGAAAAAAGGGGTTGCCCAACGGGGTGAAACGGGGGGGGGCTGTTTTTGGCCCCGGAAATGCCCCTGAACGATTCAGAAACTGTTTTTTAAACCCTAAAAAGGTTTTTTTTTATTCTTCTCCCAGCTTCTTCCAAAAATAAATTTCCAAAAAATTGGGGAGGGAAAAAAGGGGGTTGGCCGGGGGCGCTGGGGTCGGGGGGGCTGGGTTGGGGGGTCCCGACGATTTAATTTTTAGCTAAAAAGGGGGAAGGGTTTTTTTTTTTCTTGTCCAGCTCTTGGGTCCAAAATGAAAACAGAAAAATTGGGAAGGGGAAAGGGGGTTAAAACCAGGGGCGGGGCCCGAAACGGGGTGCTGGTTTTTTGGCCCCGGAAGGCTCCCAAACGAATTTTTCAAAATCTTATTTCCAATTAAAGGGGAATTTTTTTATTCTTTCCAAAAAAACTCTTTCTTTAAAAAAGAAAACAAAACTTGGGAAAAAAAAAACGGGGGTTTTTGCCAACCGGGTTTTTAAAGGATTTCTGGGTTTTGGGGGGTTGGGGGGAAAGCTCCCCCAAAAAGTAAAAAGATTTTTGGGCCCCTATTTTAAAAGGGTTTTTTATTTTTCCCCCAAAAAAATCTTTCACAAAAAAAATTTTTAAATTTAGAAAAGGAAGGAAAACGACCCTTTGCCCCCGGGGCCCCCTGATTTGGATTTTGGTTGGGGGCCCGGGAAAAAGCTCTGAAAAGGGTTTAAGATTTTGGGGCGCTATAAGAAGTTTTTTTTTTTCTTTCCCAAAAATTTTTGCTCCCCCAAAATTTTTCAGAAAATTGCAGGGAAAAAAAAAAGGGTTAAAAACCCAAAAACGCTGATCGGGGTTGGGTGGTTGGGGGCCCGGGGGGAAAAGCTCCAAAAAGAAATTTTGGGAAAACTGTTACCCCTATGAAAATTTTTTTATTCCCTTTCCCAAAAAATCTTTCCCAAAATTTTTTCAGGAAAATTGGCAGAAACGGGGTTTGCCCCGGGGCGCTGATTTTGGGTGCCTTGGGGATGGGGCCGGGGGAAAAATTCTCCCCGAAAAGTTGATTTTGGAAAGCATTTAAAAAAGTTTTGTAAAATTCCTTTTTCCCCCCAAAAACCTTTTTTTCCTCAAAATTATTTTAGGAAAAATTGGAAAAAAAAAAACGGCTTAAACCAGACCGGGGTGTTTGGACCCGGTTTTGGCCCGGGGGGAAAAGCCCCTGGGGAAAGAAATTTAAAATTTTTGGGGCCCCATAAGGGGAAGGTTTTTTTTATTCTTTCCAAACTTTTTCCCCCCCAAAATTAAATTTAGAAAATTGGAAAAAAAAAATGCTTAAGGGGCCCGGGGGGCCGTTCGGATGCTGGTTTGGGGGGGGGAAATTTCCCCAAAACGATTTTAGAAAAATTTTTAAACCCTAAAAAGGGTTTTTGGGATTCTTCTCCAGCTTCCCTTTCTGGAAAAAGGGAAACAGAAAAATTCAGGGAAAAGGGGGTTAGCTAGGGGGGCCCCCTTTTATCGGGGGGCTTTGGGTTGGGGTTTTGGGGGAAATTTCTCTAAAAAAGATTTTCAGAAACTTTAAAAAACTAATTAAAAAAAGTTTTGTATTCTTCGGGAAAAAATCTTTCTCAAAAAATAAAAACAGAAAATTGAAGAAAAAAAGGGGGTTTTGGGCCCCCGGGCGCTGAATTTTGGGTTTTCTGGTTTTGGGGGGGTTTAAATGGGCCCGAAAAATTCAAAATTTGGGGCCCCTATTAAAAAAAAGTTTTTGTATTTTTTGTCCAAACTCTTGGGTTTTAAAATGGAAAAAAGGAAAAATTGAGAAAACCGGGGGTTAGCCCCTGGGGGCTTATTTTGGATTCTGGTTGGGGCCCGGTTTTTAAACCTAAAAACGATTTTTTAGGGGTTGATACCCCTAAAGGGAAGGGGTTTTTTTTTTTCTTTTCCCCCAAAAAATCCTGCTTTTAAAAATGAAACCAAAAAAAATTGCAAAAAAAAAAAACGGGGGGTTAGGGAAAAATAAGTTTATCGGGGGGGGGGTTTTGGGGGGCCCGGGAAAAAATCCCAAAAAACCCTTTTTGGGTTTTTGAAACCCCCCTTTAAAAAAGGTTTTGGGGGTTTTTTCCCAAAAAAATCTTGCTCCAAAAAATTTCAGAAATTGCAGAAAAAAAGGGGGGTTTTTCCAGGCGCCCGATCGAATGCTGGTTTGGGGGGCCCGGGGGAAAAGCTCTGAACGATTTTTTTTGACTGGGTACCAAAAAGGGAAATTTGTATTTTTTCCTTTAAACTCCTTTCTTTTAAAAAAGGAAACGGAATTGGGGGGAAAAAAACAACTTAGGCCCCGGGGGCTTTTAAAACGGATTTATGGGCCTTGGGGCCTGGAAAAAAAAGGGGTCCCAAAAAAAGGGGTTCCGGGTCTGTTTTTCCAAAAAAGAAAGTTTTGTATTCTTCCCAAAAAAATTTTTTGCTTCAAAAAAAATTTTCAGAACCTAAAAAAAACGGGGTTAGCCAGGGGGGGCTGATCAAATGCTGGTAAAGGGGCCCGGGAAAAAAGCTTTTTGGGGAAAGGGTTTCAAAAATCTTGGGCGCTATAAAGAAATTTTTGTATTTTTCCCCAAAAATCTTTTCCCCAAAAAAAAATTATTCAGGGGAAATTGAAAGGAAAAAAGGGCCCTTTGCCGGGGCGGGGTGATCGGGATGGGGTTAGGTTGGAAAATGCTCTTTTAACGGGGTTTAAAATCTGGGGCGCCTTTTTAAAAAAAAGTTTTTTTTTTCTTCCCCCCAAAAAATTCCCTTTAAAACTTTTTTTAAAAAAACCTTGGGGAAGGAAAAAAAGCCCCCAGCCCGAACCCCCTGACGGGATTTTCTTTTGTATGGGGCCCGGAAAAGCTCGGAAAAAAGATTTTTAGGGGTCTGGTTCCCCCCATAAGAAAAATTTTGTATTCCCTTTTCCAAGGGTCTTGCTCAAAAATAAATCAGGGGCTTGCAGAAAAAGGCCTTAGCCAGACGCTGTCGGGTTGGGTGGTTGGGACTGGGGGGAAAGCTCTTTGAACGGGGTTCAGTTTTGACCCCCTATAAAAAAGTTTTTTTTATTTTTTTTGGGCCCCCGCTCTTGCTCAAAAAATGAAATTTTAAAAAAAAACCCTTTCAAAAAAACGCTTTGGGGCCAAGGGGGCCCGACAGATTTTCTGGTTGGGGGGCCCGTAAAACCTAAAAAAAAAACCCATTCCCGATTTTTTACCCTTAAAAATTTTGGGATTTCTTTTTCCCCCCAAAATTTTCCCGCCTTTTAAATTGAATTTAGGAAAAATTGCAAAAAAAACGGCCTTTGGGGCCCGGTTTTTTGATCGGATGGGGTGGGTTTTTTTCCGGAAAATTTTTCCAAAAAAATAAAAAGGGTTTTTGACCTTTTAAAAAAAGTTTTTTTTATTTCTTTCCCAAACTCTTTTCTCAAAAAATTATTCAGAAATGGGGGAAAAAAGGGGGTTTGGGCCCGGGGGCCCTGATCGAAAAGCTGGTTTTGGGGGCCCGGGGAAAAGCTTTTTGCCGGGTTTAAAAAAATTTCCTTGGGGCCCCTATAAGAAAAATTTTTTTTTGGGTTTCCCCAAAAAATCTTCCTCCCCAAAATTATTAAAGGGGAAATTTGAAGGAAAAAAAAAAGGGTTTTGGCCCAAGGGCGCTGTCGGATGCTAAATATGGGGCCCCCGGGGAAATTTTTCCCCCAACGATTTTATCTGGCACCCAATTTAAAAGTTTTTTATTCTTTCTTTTCCAAACTCTTGCTCCAAAACTAAAAAAAGGGGAAATTGCAGAAAAAAAGGGGTTTGGGCCCGGGGGGCGCCCGAATTTGGATGCCGGTTTGGGGGCCCGGGAAAATGCTCGAAAAAAGAAAATTTTAAAATTTTTGGGGGGCGGGTTTTAAAAAAGTTTTTTATTCTTGTCCCCGCTTTTTGCCCCAAAAACCCCGGGGAAAAGGGGAAATTGGGCAGAAAAAAGGGGCCCTTTGCCCAGGGGGGGGCCCCCCGGGGTTCCCCCGATGTTTGGGTTTGGGGGGCCCGTTTAAAAACCCAAAAAAAAAGAATTTTAGATTTTTTTTACCCCTTTAAGGGAAATTTTTTATTCTTCCCCAAAAATTTCCGGGCCCAAAAATGAATCAGAACTTTTCAGAAAAAAAAAAAGGGGGGTTTGGCCCCCAACTGAATCGGGAAAGTGGGTGTTCCGGGAAATTTTTCCAAAAACCCCCAAAAGGGGTCTGACGCTATAAAGAAATTTTTTTTTTCTTCCCAAAATTCTTGGGTTCAAAACCTTTTTTTCCCGGGAAATTGCAAGGAAAAAAGGCCCTTTGCCAGGGCCCCTTTATTTGAATGCTGGGTTTTGGGGGCCTGGAAATGCCCCCCTGAAAAAGGGTTTAAGGAAACTGGGGTTCCCATAAGGGAAATTTTTTTTATTCGTTTCCCAAAAAATTTTTGCTTTTAAATGAAAAAACAGGGAAAAATTGAAGGAAAAAAAAAAGCTTTGCCAAGGGGGGGCCCCTGATTTGGATGGGTGGTTTTGGCCCCGAAAAAAAAGCTCTTTAAAAAGATTCAGGGGGTTTTGATTTTCCAAAAAAAAAGTTTTGTATTCTTTTTTAAACCCCCTTGGGTCAAACTGAAAACAGAAAACTTGGGGGAAAACCCGGCCCTTTGCCCCAAACCCCTAATCCCCGGAATTTTGGTTTTGGCCTGGAAAGCCCCAAAAAGATACAGGGTCTGACGCTTTTTAAAAAAAGGTTTTTTTATTCTTTTCCCCCAAAATTTTTTTGGGTCCAAAATTTTTCAGGAAAAAAATTGGAAAAAATACGGGGTTTGCCCCCGGGGGCCCCCTTTTTATCGGGGTTTGCTGGGTTGGGGGGCCCGGGGAAAAAGCTCTGAAAAAGTTTTTATATCCCGGGCCCCCTATAAGGGGAAATTTTTTTTTCTCCCAAAAAAAACTTCCTCAAAAAATTTTTTTAGGGGAAATTGAAGAAAACCCCGGCCCCTTTTTGGCCCCGGGGCCCCCTGATCGGGGGTTTGGGGGGGTTTTTTTGGCCCCGGGGAAAAATTTCTAAATTAAAAAATTTTAGGAAACTGATTAACCCTTTAAAAAATTTTTTTTCTTCTCCAGCTCTTTCCCCAAAAAGGAAAAACCGAACTTGGGAGAAAAAAAGGCTTTAGCCAGGAACCCCTGAATTTTAGAAAGCTGGGTTTGGCCCCGGAAAATTTTTCTCTGAAAAAAAAAAAGGGTTTTTAGATTTTGGGGAAACCAAAAAAAAATTTTTTTATTTTTTTCCCCCCAAAAAAAAAAAATCCTCTCCCCCAAACCTTTTTTAAAACCCGAAATTGCAAAAAAAAAACCCCGCTTTAAAACCAGACCCCTGGGGTCCCAAAGGGTGGTTTGGCCTGGGAAAAAAGCCCAAAAAAAAGATTTTCAGGGGTTTTTGATCCCCTTAAAAATTTTTTGTATTTTCCCCAAAAAATCCTGCCCCAAAAAATTTTTTCAGGGGAAAAAATTGGAAAGAAAACGGCTTTTGCCAGGGCGCTTGGGGTTTGGGGTGGGGGGGTTTGGGCCCCGGGGGAAAAGCTCTGAAAAGATTTCCCTATTTTGGGGGCCCCTATTTAAGGGAAGGTTTTTTAATTTTTTTGGGCCAAACTTTTTACTTCCAAAAATGGGGCAGGGGAAATTGCAGAAAAAAGGCCCTTAAACCGGGGCGCTGGGGGGGGATGCTTTTTTGGGGGCCCGGGGAAAACCTAAAAAAAAAATTTAGATCTAATACCATAAAGGGGAATTTTTTTATTTGTCCCTTTAAAACCCCGCTCAAAAAATTTAATTTGGGAAAAATTGAAGGAAAAAAAAAGCTTGGGCCCGGGGCCCTGATCGGATTATGGGTTGGAAGGGTGGAAAAAGCTTTTTGAAAAAAGATTTTTAAATCTTTATACAATAAGAAGTTTTTTTTTTATTCTTTTTTTAAACCCTGCTCAAACCCGAAACAGAACTTGCAGGAAAAAAAAAGCTTACCAGGGGGGGGGGGGGCGCTGATTGGAATTGGGTGGTTTGGGCCTGGGAAAAACTCCCCAAAAAAGATACCGGGTTTGACCCCTATAAAGGTTTTGTAAATTCCCTTTAACCCCCTCTTTCCCAAAAAATTTTTTCAAAAAACTTGCAGAAAAAGGTTAGCCAGTGGGTGATCGG
>CAJHNH020005263.1:0-2500 GCA_905116865.2 Candidula unifasciata
GAAAAAAGGAAAAGAAGAAGAAGAAAGAAGAAGAAGAAGAAAAAGAAAGAAAAGAAAAAAGAAGAAGAAAAAAAGAAGAAAAAAAGAAGAAACAGAGAAAAAGGGGGAGAAGATGAGTGAAAGGGTGACAAAGAAGACGAAGAATAGAAAGGAAAAAGCAGGGTATGAGAAAAGGTGTAAAAAACGAAAAGCAATTTTTAACAAATTTCCCCGAACTGGGTAATGAATATCTGTCCCTCTTCCTCACTGGACCCCTCCAATTTTCCGGCCCCCCGTTCTACATTTTGCCCATTCAACTCTACCCGCTTGTTCTGCTGTTGGGGGAATAATGTTTCGTTCTGCGTTTTCAAAAAAACCCCCCTCACCCAAAACTGCCTGAAAAATTAAAAAAAGCAGAATTTTAAAAAAATTAAAAAAGGGGTTGCATTTATTCCCCGGGGTTTAAGGATTTATAGGGGCCCTCGGTTTTTGTATTAATTAAAGTAAAATTTTTTGGGACGTTTTATATTATATATATATATTTTATAAATTATATATTTATTAAAATAATATTTTATTATATATAAAATTGGGTTGTGGCTAACCAAAATTTTTGGTAATACAAGCCGACAGGAAAAACAAAAATGAGTTTTTTAATTTTAAACAAAATTCGGCAGCATGAGGTATCTGGAGTTTTGGGTAATCAATGCTGCGGTTTTTAGTATTCTTCTTTTTTCTACCCTTTTAAATGCCCCACTTTTCCCATGAAAATTTGGAGATGGCAATAGAAAAAAAAGTAAATGGGCCCAGGCTGCTTCAGTATGTTATTTATCACATCAAATTTTCTTTAAAGCCTAGTGGCCTGAGGCTTTAGAGGGGGACTTTAATGCTTTCCCGTCCTGTGCAATCTTGGTGCAGTTTTCCCCTTTTCGAGTGCCCTACCCCGGGTTTCCAAAGTTTTTTTGGCGCTCATTTTTTCTCTTTCCCTCTGGTATCCACTGAGATCTGTTTTTGGCAGGCATTTCATGATACCTCCTTCCCTTATAACGTGTGCCCAAGCCATTTCCCATCTTCTCTTGGTTATCCATACTGTCTACTAGCGTTTCTTGGTTTGTGACCCGAAGTAGTGTGTTTTTTTCTTGTTCCTCTTTGCATTTACCAGCTGTAAACTCTCGCGGAAAGTTCTGGTTGTTCATCCACCTCTGGACTGCATTACTGTTCCAGAGCCTGAGAGTTGCGTGTGCAATCGTTTTACAGATCTGACTTATTTGTATGCAGACTGCTAGTTCCTTGCCTCTCGGACAGATGCACTCCGATTTCAAAGGAAGCTCCCAATTAGTCGACTCCTACGACATGCTTTTGGGTAGGCAGTGGGTCTATTCTTGTTTTCTCTATACTAAGGCCACGGAACCCACACAGGGAGGATTTATTCAATATGGCGGATATGCAGGTTCACTGTTTTTTTTAGTGGTGCAAGTTATGTTTCTGAAAGTAGTTAGCCACTGCATTCCCTTCCATATATAGACTGATTGTTTTTAGCCGTGGCAAGTTCGACTTCTGGGTATAGTTAACCTTCCATTTTGCTCCATATAAGACTGATTGTTTTTGCCGTGGCAAGTTTGACTTCTGGGTATAGTTAACCGTTCCATTTTCCTCCATATATAGACTGATTATTTTTTGCCGTGGCAAGTTCGACTTCTGGTTACAGTTAACCGTTCCATTTTCCTCCATATATAGACTGATTGTTTTTTGCCGTGGCAAGTTTGACTTCTGGGTATAGTTAACCGTTGCATTTTCCTCGATATATAGACTGATCGTTTTTAGCCGTGGCAAGTTTGACTTCTGGTTATAGTTAACCATTCAATTTTCCTCGATATATAGACTGATTGTTTTTAGCCGTGGCAAGTTTGACTTCTGGGTATAGTTAACCGTTACATTTTCCTCCATATGTAGACTGAGAGGGTATTGCTGCGTAAATGTTTAAGAGAACTAATAGCACAGAATAATTACTGAGCTAGGTGAATAGACAGACACTCGCTGATACAAGAAAGTGTCAGTTCAGCAGAACCTAAGAATTGCTGGGTTTAATCCAGACGAAGAACTAAAAGGTCCAAGCAAATTCCCTCTTTCTGTTTAAAGAAGTACCCAAACTGTCTGTCTCTACAGATGCCGGGCTCGACGCAGCAAACATGTGTCCACTTTGATGGTCCGCCAACAATTCCCCTGGTTTAGATTATCTTCCAATCAACTCTAAAGTGTTGGGGAAAAACGGGACTTCTTCGATTACAAAGAGCACGGATCAGAATAGGAAAACCGACGTTTATTCTCTGATAAAACCTCATTGGTAAAGATAGCATACGACTGGGGGAAAAACGAGAAGGAGGACAGCGCTATATTGAGGGACTGATAGAGAGAAGGAAGAGAACACGAAGCTATCTCTTTGTTTCACTGTTGTAGTTTTAATAAGCACAGGAAATTTGGGACACTGTTGCTTCATAGCTTGAGAATCGCTGAGTTAATT
>CAJHNH020005263.1:12500-23757 GCA_905116865.2 Candidula unifasciata
ATCTATCTATCTATCTATCTATCTATCTAATCTATCTATCTATCTAATCTATCTATCTATCTATCTAATCTATCTATCTATCTATCTATCTATCTATCTATCTATCTATCTATCTATCTATCTATCTATCTATCTATCTATCTATCTATCTATCTATCTATCTATCTATCTATGTATGTCTGTCTGTCTATCTATCTGTCTGTCTGTCTGTCTGTCTGTCTGTCTATCTGTCTGTCTATCTGTCTGTCTGTCTGTCTGTCTGTCTGTCTGTCTATCTGTCTGTCTGTCTGTCTGCCTTTTTGCCTATCTGCCTGTCTGTCTCTCTCTTTCTATCTATCTATCTATCTATCTATCTATCTATCTATCTATCTATCTATCTATCTATCTATCTATCTATCTATCTATCTATCTATCTATCTATCTATCTATCTATCTATCTATCTATCTATCTATCTATCTATCTATCTGTCTGTCTATCTATCTATCTATCTATCTATCTATCTATCTATCTATCTATCTATCTATCTATCTATCTATCTATCTATCTATCTATCTATCTATCTATCTATCTATCTATCTATCTATCTATCTATCTATCTATCTATCTATCTATCTATCTATCTATCTATCTATCTATCTATCTATCTATCTATCTATCTATCTATCTATCTATCTATCTATCTATCTATCTTTCTGTCTATCTGTCTATCTATCTGTCTATCTGTCTGTCTGTCTGTCTGTCTGTCTGTCTGTCTGTCCGTCCGTCCGTCCGTCCGTCCATCTATCCATCCATCCATCCATCCATCCGTCCGTCCGTCCGTCCGTCCGTCCGTCCGTCCGTCCCGTCCGGTCGTCCGGTCGGTCGGTCGGTCGGTCGGTCGGTCGGTCGGTCGGTCGTCGTCGGTCGGTCGGTCCGTCGGTCGGTCGGTCGGTCGGTCGGTCGGTCGGTCCTGTCTGTCGGTCGGTCGGGTCGGTCTGTCTGTCTGTCTGTCTGTCTGTCTGTATTGTCCGTTCCGTCTACCTACCTACCTACCTACACTACCCTACCTACCTACCTACCCACCCACCCGTCCGTCCGTCCGTCATAAACATCAGACGAGACAGTCGTCCTGTCCTGTCTGTCTAGGTCTGTCTGTCTGTCCTGTCTGTCTGTCTGTCTGTCTGTCTGTCTGTCTGTCTGTCTGTCTGTCTGTCTACTTATCTAGAGAGATAGATGGATATGGTATTGATAGTTAGCAAAAGAATTATCGTATGCCATATAGAGCCAGTTTTAAAAATACGGTTGTGAATCCTGGACAATTATTAAACAAGCCAAACAATATCTGGGTTTCACAGAAGAATCCTTAGAATTCCTTAGACAACCAACAAGAGCAACCGAGCTGTTTTTCAAAAGGTGAGGGTAGAAGTCAACTTATCATAAACATCAGACGGAGACAGTCGTCCGTTTGTGCCATATAATAAAGACAAGGGAAAATAGGACGTGTTAAGACCACTAGAAAGAGAGACAGGAAATCAGGCCGAGAAGATTCTCGACATCTTTTTGTCATGGTATGGAGGTGTGTCAACACACGAACTGATACACGCAGTTGCGTACTGTAGATTGTGGAGAGGCAGTCGGCAAGGCACTTGATGATATGTGTGTGTTTATGTGTGTGTATGTATATGTATATTGTATACACACACATATCAATTTATTAACTTTACATTAGCCGTCCTTACCACCTCCCCATCCGTTCGCCTGCCTATCTCTCTGTCCGTTTGTCTAGTTTCTATCAATAGATGTGAATTCACCGATGAGGTGCCCTTAAAAAGTGCGATTTTATCAGCACGTGTTTTTCCATTGTTGTGAATGTATCAATTAGCACACATCAGGATGTGTGATTTCATCAATTAGCAAATAACCAAAAGGCGGGATTTCATCAGTTACCACCCATTCTGTTCGAAGACGCGCGAGATCCACGTTCGAATTCTTGGTAAGGCTAGGGATTTTTTTCTGTCGAGGGCAAAATAAAATTCTCGCCTGCACTGTCGTGGCGACAGAACTAGCCATGCGGTCGTAAAACCTCATGCTCAAAGATCCCCCCACCCATCCCCCAGCAGCGAGGTCGATTATTATACAACATAACACACCATATGTTATAGCATAGCTTAGTATACTATAAAATACGAATTTATAAATTACTGCTAATCAATACGTTTAAATTATTTTTTTATAACACAAACGCACACACACACACTCACACACACACCCAGACACATAAAAACATTTATTATAATATAAAATAATATTACCTAAACTGTGTACAATAACTTAAGTACTAGTAAGATTGAAAGGGAAAAAAATCCACAAATCATGTGTATGTAAAATGTCTATCCGTTAGTTATCAAGAAAACATATGCGACAATACAATGCAAAAATTGAACCAGACAAACAAACAAGCAAACAGAACTCAACAAAAGTTTATATTAAAAAGAAACACAGTTAGAAACTGAATCGATCAAAAAGAGAAATAAAGAAACATTTCAATAACTATTCTCGACAGTTCATTAAACTCAGAAGCTCTTGTTCAGACAAAACGACGCTGCACTACAGACAGTCTCATCTGCGTTGCTGAAAGCAACTAAAGGTCGTGTACTTCTTCTTCTTCCAACGTGTACCCCAGCGAAGTGTCCGGGGGAGATGTAACTTTCCTTGATGAGATCTGCCTAAAGCACTATTAAGACATGTGTACATTTCTGTGAGGCTGTTCTTAATGCCATCACTCCAAATTTTCCGAGGTCTTCCACTCGCTCTATACCCGTTGTAACGTTTTAGTGTGGCTCGCTGTGGTAGATAGTACCAGGGCATTCTTGTTAGGTGTCCAAACCACTTCATCTGTTGTTCTTTTATGAATTCTAAGACTGACTTTATTCCTAGCATTCGTCTGATTTCGTGATTTCGAGTTCTGTGTTTCCTTGAAACTCCAGCAGTTCTTCTAAGACATTTAATTTCTGTTGTCACAATTTTACGTTCATTGAAAAATGTAAGTGTCCACGTTTGACACTGATAGCATAGTGTTGGCCAAAAAATAAGATTCACTTTAGTACTCCGAGGTGTCTGCTTGAGGTCGTGTACTAACGTCATAAAACTAGAATCTTTTATTGCTCAGTGTTTTCATTTGTTGACATAATGGGTATCTTCTTTCATTCCTTTTTTTCTTAATGTCATGAAAAGTGTGATATCTTAATCTGCTTGAAGTAGGTTACGTAACAACCTGTCGTTATTTATGAAAGTTTAATGAGTTTTTCATTGGAAAGAACGCTCACTGATAGATCCGTTGTTCATACTTCTGGTTCCAGGGATCACTGTAAAAAGAAGATAGCGGTGCTTTTGCTACGACTAAAAATAGTCTGACTATGATGTTGATGGTGTGTTGACAAAGACAACCATGTGGCTAGAGACATGCATCTTTTCTCATGTGTGCTTTCTAAGTGATTCCATGAGTATGTTTAATATGCAATAGCTTTAGTCGGCGAGGAAACCTCGTCTGGTAGGAATAGGTTCCATTATTGTGCCATGGCATCTGGGGTAGGAGGGAATGCACTCGTGGATTGGTTTGCTGGCAGGACCACGGTGGTTACAGGACAATCAATGGACCAGGCTGACATTCTCAATGCTCTCAGGGAGGCAGGACGAATAAACGATTGGTGAGACGACGGTGAGTCGGTAACATTCAAAAGACTAAAAGTCATGAAAACTCTACAGGTAGCCAACGAAGAACAGTAACCCAACACAGAACTGGTATTATCAGTCTCCAGAAGCTGATGGATATACTGGAAATAGCATCCGAGCGCTTAAGGACTTGTCGATGCACAATGAGTATAACCTGTTGATTAACTAGCTAATTTACTCCGACTCACAACAAAAGAGTAACTACTTCTAACCAACACTCTCATCTTTGGATCATCAATACCTGATAGTATTTTCTTTGTTTATTTACCACTCTCCTATCTTGACCCTCAAGAGACATTGTGGTCTAGCAAATGGACACTTGTATGCGGATCGGAAGGTCGTGAGTTTGGATCCTGAGGGGGGCCGGACTTTTTTCAACAATGACCTTGGCTCCCAGGTCGACCCAGCCTTGAATGGGTACTAGGTACAGTCCTGGGTGGTAAAGTCGGCCGGCGTGATGCCGATCACATCACTTACCAAGTGCCGTATGGGTCTATGAAATATCTGTGTATCCTTAAACACTCAATACGCCTGAAAGCTTGGAAAAGGGTCCTTCAATATCTTGTATGACGGTATTGTCCTGATAAAAGCTCTGTTCATGTCGCTCAGTATGACAGCATTGTCCTGGTGAAAGCTCTGTTCACGTCGCTCAGTATGACAGTACTACTATCACAAGCAGCAGCACCAAACTCGACATTTAACAAGACTGAACTGTCTTGACAAACAACATCATTTAACAAGACTGAACTGTCTTGACAAACAACATCATTTAACAAGACTGAACTGTCTTGACAAACAACATCATTTAACAAGACTGAACTGTCTTGACAAACAACATCATTTAACAAGACTGAACTGTCTTGACAAACAACATCATTTAACATGACTCTCAAAAAAAAAAAAAAAAAAAAAAAACAACACAGTTAACCTTGTAAGAAACTAAGCACCCCTTCCCCTTCCACCCACCCAGCTATATAATTTGGTATACATACTTAATTAGGAAATATAGGGAGAATTATTATTTCCTTCTCATGAAACAAGAAATCCTATTGTTATAAGCATATAATACATGTATGGGGTTGTATACAGTTAAACGAACACTATTTACTACTAAAATACGTAATTACAAAAGCATTTTGATATAATGAAGGAAAATGTGATCTCGCTTTACCTTCCTGCTACTAGGATGATAGTGAGAAAGTAAAAGTAAAAAGTAAAGATCTCTTTTAACGCTTTATGCGCATCGTGCATTCGGGAAAAGCGTCCCATATTTTTACAGACCAATCGGCACTAGGTGGGTAATGTGGTCAGCATTACGCCGGCTGTCTTAACTTCCCTAAAACAGCCATCCTGGTACTCATTTTAGGCTGGGTCGACCTGCGACCCCCCATACAATAATAAAAATCCACGCAGCCAGCAATGGGTTTCGGTCGCGGTACGTTGGAATTACGAGTCGGACTCGCAACCCCTAAGCCACGGACGTCGCTTAAAAAATATGGAGTGCTTCACGAATTTGCATGTCATCCTTGCGAAGGGGCCAGGCTTTCGTGAGAAAGGAGGAGGAGCGAATGTGATTGTTTGGAAGGATAGTCCCCAACAACAACATTTCCGCAATCTGACATTGTGGTTTGTTTCTCTCTCTCTCTCTCTCTCTCTCTCTCTCTCTCTCTCTCTCTCTCTCTCTCTCTCTCTCTCTCTCTCTCTCTCTCTCTCTCTCTCTCTCTCTCTCTCTCTCTCTCTCTCTGCTATTTATACCCGGTTCATACTCACCAGGTTTTTTGAACTAAAAATCTGCCCAAAGAACTTCGTACATGCCTTCTCATCAGAATATTTCAGAAATAAGACATCGTCTGGTCATTCCAGACAGTTTTGTTACGGCATCTTTGGGGTTTAGTTGGAGTGATACTCTCTGCAGGTCATTGCAGACAGTGCTGTTACGGCATGTTTGGGGTTTAGTTGGAGTGATACTTTCTGCAGGTCATTCCAGACAGTGCTATTACGTCATCTTTGGGGTTTTGTTGATACTCTCTGTAGGTCAATCCAGACAGTGCTATTACGGCATCTTTGGGGTTTTGTTGATACTTTCGGTAAAAGTAATTCATGTATATCTGTGGAGTTGTCTCTCGAGAAATAACCAAAGATACCGCGCGGTGTCGTGTCTAATTTTGACTCATACAAGTTTACATTACAAATAATGGTTGTATAGCAAGCAAAAGTCTTCGCCTCTAGGCAGGTTGTATACCAAGTTGAACTTTTACCAAAGAGAACGGATACGATGGTACGATGTATATACATACATACACATACGTAAATATATTTTAATCCAGAATCCATACGTTGTAAACCATTTAGCTCGGTACTATGAATATCGCAACTTTTCGGCATTGGTTCTATTCTAGATACCATAACTCTGGGAAAATATGCAGCTTTTGTGCCTATTTCCAGCGGGAACTCGGACCACAAGGAGTTTGTCACTCGGTCGCCGCGCATTGGCTTACCCAACTTAGCTATCGCACTGGGCTACGTTTTGTGTGTGTGTGTGTGTATATGTACACACACACATACACAGACACAGGGGCGTTAGAATCTAGAAGCCTAGGTCACTTAATGTCCCCATCATCAGGCAATCTGTAAGAGGACTGCCATTTCTAATGTTTTTTTGATTCTGCACCTCCTTAAGAACAAAGTCTAAAACAGTATTTGTACTCCTGTGATTCTAAGTACATAACAACCAAAGTATTTCAGAAATATAAATAACATATCTCAACTAATTTTGGTGTGCTGAAAACAAAATGGCATCAAAAATGTTGACTATAGTTTTCAATAATTTTTACTACAAGTTTATTTAATTACAGGCAATTCATAAAATGTATAAATATATTACACGATTTTTCGGGTGGCTGCATAATCGTTTTCTAATGACGAATAAAATGTAAGTAGACGTGGATTATGCAATCCTACTTATGATTACATCACCTTTACGTCATAAATATCTTCGCCGTGTGGATTCCGGGGCCGCTCTATGAGTGAAACAAGAATAGATCAACTGCCTATCTAAAAAAAAGCACGCCGTAAGAGTCGACTAATTTGGAGCGTCTTTTAAAGTCGGAGTGCATCTGCCCTAGCGGCAAAGAACAACCAACTGCACACAAACTAGCCAGTAAAAAGGATGTACAAACACTTAGGCCTTGGAACAAAGCCTCAGTTTAAATGGACGAACAACTAGGACTTTCAGCCGGTAATCAAAGTAAAAAAAAAAAAACATGTTTAATAATCGTATCTCTGATCTAATTGTGCTATTAGTTAATGCATTTGCCCTTATCAAACGTGTCGCGGCTAGAAATGCCTAAGAAATGTGTGAACAGCGCAACCAATTTATGTTATCTTTGCGGTGAGGTTACATTTCAATCATAAAAAGCCCGGCTCTCTAGCGTAGTTGGCTAAACCAGATTGCGCGGAAACCGGGTGACGAACTTCTTGTGGTCCGGGTTCAATCCCGGGGTAGGCAGGAAAGCCACATTTTCTCCCAGATTTATGGTATTTACAATGGAATCAAGGCCCCTCACAATTTTAAGAGGGACTATGCCCCCTCCGCCTATCGCCAGAAAAACTAGCCAGGATGGACACGTTAATCATGCTAAATGTTTAGATGTTCTCTTTGCAGGCATTTGTTTACATACGTCTTGTGTTATTTATTCTTCTTTTTTCGTTATTATTATTATTATTATTATTATTATTATTATTATTATTATTATTATTATTATTATCATTATCCTGCTGTTATATTCATTTATATATTTACTCCGTGCCGAGAGGTAGGCATCGCTTCAAATGTCCCGGACATTTTCGTCAGGAAATGCTGCTGTTTTCGGCAACGAAAGGGCAGATAGACTGGCTAATTTTGCACCATTTGAAAGTAAACTGACGAAAAACAAGCATGATGTGGCCAAGACGTTTTGGGGATGAGTGAAGAAGGAGAGAGAGAGAGAGAGAGAGTGGAAAGAAAGAGCGCCCCAGACAATGAAAAATAATAAAAAAGAGAGAGAGAAAGGAAAAATTAAATAAAAACTGATCGCGGCACGAAGAAAGTATATATATATATATATATATATATATATATATATATATATATATATATATATATATATATATAGTGAGAGAGAGACAGAGAGAAAGCGAGAAAGAGAAGAGAGAGAGAGAAAGAGAGAGAGCGAGAGAGCGAGAGAGAGAGAGAGACATAAAAATGTCACGTGATTTCGGTTAAAGAAAAACGACAGAGACGCATGCAAAAGAGGGGAGATATATAAGAAAATAAAGACATGCAATAAATAAACAAGACCTGTTACTGCGAACAATCAATGGACGGCATTTAATTGAATTGCAAACAGACTGAGTGTGAAAATTTACTAGATGTCTGAAAAGACGACAAATGGGGCGGCAACAGATCCTGCCTGATTCAAACATCTCTAACGTCTCAATATTAGAGAAGGAAAAATAATTAAAACAGCCTTGCATTCAGAGGTCTGAATGCGAGCCAATCGCAAGAGGAATGTTTCAAAGTGGCCAGACAATGAGAGCAAATGGATGGGGATTCCATGAAGACAACTGTAAGCATGACAAATGGTGGGGAAATCCATGAAGACAACTGTAAGCATGACAAATGGTGGGGAAATATTTAACAGGCAAAGAAAAACGTTAGAGGAGGTGGGGTGGGGGGGGGGGGAATTGGAATTTTTGGCCTGTTTGATGCTATGTCTCCAGATAAATTTGGATTTTAACTACATCTGACCTCTGTAAAATTACATTGAAAAAATATTGAGTTTGAACAGCATCTTCCATTTCTTCTATAAAATCGCACTTTATTTTCTTCGACATTAAACAGGAATCTGAGTTTAAATATCTGGTCTCCGTGGCAAAGTGGTCAAGACGTTTGCCTCGCGATATGATAGTCGTTGGTTCGTTTCAGAGCTATGTCGTGCAGTTCACTAGTGCAATGTTTACGGAGATCCACAGAGATCATCAACGGAGCTACGGAGTTCTTGCGGAAAGAGACCAGGCCAGATTGGATGAAACCCAGTGCAATGGAGTCCATCCTGTCGACTTTAACCTTTCTATACAGGAAAAAATTCTCAGAAAAGAAAAAAAAGGATAAAGAAATTATTATTAGACGCAGTAAAGTTAAAGCAAGTATCGTGACAGCTAGCGTCCCGTTTACAAAACAATACAAACCCAATCAACACAAAGAAACATCTCATAAAAAGCATATTCATTTCAACTCTATTGTACCAGTGCTAGACATGGCCACTTACAGAAAACCATAATAGAACAATAGTTACAACGGATATGAGATATATGACCAGGGATGCAAAAGTGACTGAAAGAAATACAATCAGAAACATGACCGGAACAAATTCAGTCAGAAAAATAATGGAAAGAAATACAATCAGAAATATAATGGAAAGAAATACAATTAGAAACATGACATGAAAGAAATACAATCAGAAACATGACTGGAAGAAATACAATCAGAAACACGACTGGAAGAATTTTAATCAAAAACATGACTGGAAGAAATGCAATCAGAAACATGACTGGGAGAAATAAATCAGAAACATGACTGGAAGAAATACAATCAAAAACATGAGTGGAAGAAATACAATCAAAAACATGAGTGGAAGAAATACAATCAAAAACATGAGTGGAAGAAATAATATCAAAAACATGAGTGGAAGAAATACAATCAAAAACATGAGTGGAAGAAATACAATCAGAAACATGAGTGGAAGAAATACACTCAGAAACATAGCTGGAAGAAATACAATCAGAAACATGACTGGAAGAAATACAATCAGAAACATGACTGGAAGAAATACAATCAGAAACACGACTGGAAGAATTATAATCAAAAACATGACTGTAAGAAATGCAATCAGAAACATGACTGGGAGAAATACAATCAGAAACATGACTGGAAGAAATACAATCAAAAACATGAGTGGAAGAAATAATATCAAAAACATGAGTGGAAGAAATACAATCAAAAACATGAGTGGAAGAAATACAATCAGAAACATGAGTGGAAGAAATACAATCAGAAACATAGCTGGAAGAAATACAATCAGAAACATGACTGGAAGAAATATAATCAGAAACATAGCTGGAAAAGATACAATCAGAAACATGACTGGACGAAATACAATTAGAAACGTGACTTAACGAAAATACAATGAGAATTGAAGACACAAAAGAGAAAAAGTCAGCACCAAACGCATTCAAAATTACAAACAAACACAGCAAATCAATGAGTTTGCATAGAGAGAAAGTCTTGTGATGGCATAGCATACAAAGCAAATATGAAAATATGAAAAAACGTAGAGCACAAGGTAGATCAAAAACAAGATGGAAAGATTACAACAGGGAACCTACAATGGCAATATGCGTCTGCAGCTGAGGTTGTCAGAAAAGACTCATATATCCTCCTGCCACACCGAAGAGGTAAAAAAGAAAGTAAAGAAGAAGAAGAATATTCTTCTAAATACTTACTGAGTGGACAGACCTGAGGCATGCAACCATGACGTCTAGCGCAACTGACCGCCAGTAGAAAGATAGAAGAACACATAAGACAACATACAAATCGAAAACTGTAATTACCGTGTTGGGAATCAAACCTGTCACCTCCAGACGGCGTGCGCGCCTCGCTATTTAAACAAGTGCACTAAGAACATGGTTAACTAGGCTCCCCCTCTGTTTCTTTATGTAAAAGGAAAAGTAGAGAGTGGCGTAAAAGGTCTGTTCTTTCTACCCCTCCTCCCCCTCAGAATAGGAATCCACACAGGAATCTTCACGTACACGTTCGGATGTCATGAAAGGACACTTCACATTCCTTTGGCGCACATAGTAAGAAAGGCGAAGGCTCTTTTTCCACGCCTACACGCGTTATGGAGCATATAGGGCTAGACAAATATTGTATAGACCAAGAGTAACACGATAGGTGATGTGGTCAACATGACGACGGCCACCTTTACTTCCCAGGACTTTACCTGGTACCAGTTTAAGGCTATGTCGACCTGGGAGCCATGGTGTCTTCCTCGTTTTCTTTTTTCTTATTTTTTTTTTTTGGTCGTCTCACTGAAACTAGGTTGTAGTCCAGTGTGGTTTTATGTATTTCTCTTGCCCTTCTCGGGTGGCTAGAGTGATGGGTTTGTTCATTTTCTTGCAGGTTTCAGCTATATCATTAACCCATCATTTTCTTTCACGCGACAAGCCTAGCAAGCGGAAATTAGTGTATTTGATTGCTAATACTCAAGAAACATTGAATTATTATAGGAGCTAATGGGATTTAGAAAAATAGTTCGACAACGCAAGGGTCTGAATCCACGACTTTTGGATCCGCAGGCGAGCGACTAGCCGCTACACCACGTTGGCTCCCCAAGATAAATAATTAAATAAAAAAAGTAATGCCTTTGGGCGTATATGGAATAAAGGGCTAGACCTATATTTTATAGGCACAGGATGGGTGATGTGGCCTTTACTTCCCGGGACTGC
>CAJHNH020005264.1:0-10000 GCA_905116865.2 Candidula unifasciata
TTTTTTTATGGCCCACCATCACAGTCCAAAGCCTTTATGTTGCTATACTTATGGTGAAATACACAGATTCTGATTTTCATTGTTGTTTTCTTACTCTCATTCTCCGCTGTGATGTTGCAGGATTTATAGTAAAGCGCCCGTTTCGTTTTGTATAGGCAAGCAACACAAATCTATCCCTAATACGACAGCAGAGTGTCTTTTTCCTTACTATACAACTGTTGTACTACCGTTCACAGGGTGCCTGAAAATTGTTTCTGTTAGACTCGCATCCACCAAAATTACGACTGCTCCTTGCAATCCTAATCCTCATAAGTGTAGCAGCCATACGTCGCCAGCGGAATGGAAGGTAGTGGTTCGGATCCTGACACTACCAGCCTTTTTTTTTCTTTAAATGACCGGGAGTTGTGTGTTGACCCAACAAAGATATGTCTATTATACGTGTAGAATTCCATTAAATCTATATCTCCATGGATTAGAAGGAAAATATGAAAATCTATAAAACCGAACGAAAATATATCAGCAAGCTTTACAATATAACAAACAAAAGTAAACGTTGCAGCTTGAAAGCCGTCATCAGCACATACACAAACAAAACAAAAACACACGAATACACAAAATCACTTAGACGTCCAGATTCAGCCATGTTGATGTCTTGCCTGTGGAATGAAGAGACACATAGGGCGGAGAATATATAGCCAGGGGATACTAGGGGACCATAATTAGAGAATTTTAGTTGAAAAACTGTGTTGCTAGTTCAGTCACCTGGGGTGTTAGGTGCCTAAGGTAAAAATAAAGCGATTTTCTAGAGACTTGTAGACTCTGTTGCTGGAGTGGCTAGATTTAATGGCTGTCATTCCATGTGGTGGACATCTTGGTGATCTGGGATAGAAGTGAAACGGTACTGGTTTCAGTGCACACTTCTGCACATTGAAAAGATGTGGAGGACTTAGAGGGAAAAGAAAATGCGGTTTTACAAGTTTGATGACAACTCGTGTGCTAGGTTTCGCTTCCCCTCGGTGGACGTTAAAAAATATAAAAGACGTTCTCATGGGTTTCAGACAATAGTACTAGAAGCGCGCCGTATAAGATACCAGACCTCTTCCCCTTGACGTGTCCCAAAGGACAGCAGCTGCACACTGTAGTCTACGATTATTGTGGAGATGCTTATCCAAGGATCGTTTACTAACCACGAAACATGTTCACAAAAATGTATTTTAATCCTCTTTCCTCCTTCTATCTCTCCACCACCGATCTCAATCTCGCTTTCTTATGGTGTCTCTCTCCTTTCTCTATATCTCAACATTTCTCTTGTTGACGTTTCCCTGGCTCCCGTTGCTGACTAACTACTACTACCGTATCGCAGTTGTGTGTTTCTTCTAACATGTCTTCTAGAAGAAACCTTTCAAGTATAACAGGTTTAACATTATATCACGCTTTTTTCGTTGTATGGCACACTTGTAAGACTTTAACACTCACTGTTACTCTTGTGTCTCTTTATCCGTCAGACGCTATTGAAGTTCCGACACTAATCAAACTCTTCCACTACGAATCTGAAATAAGCAGAAGTTTCTTTTAAATTAATCTGAGATCCCAGGTCGACCTAGTTTATAATGGATAGCGGGAAATGTTATAGGAAATAAAGATGGTTTTCGTGATGTTTACCACAACACCTCTGAAGGGCCAATTCATCATCATCATCAGGTGCCTTGCCGACTGGCGTGGGCGATCATGCCTCTCCATAATCCACGATCTCCTAGAGCATGTATTAGTTCGTGTGCCGACACACCTCCATGCCATGTTATAAGACTGTCAAGAATTTTCTCTCGTTGTCTTCCTCTTTCCCTCCTTCCACAGATCTTTCCAGTGGTCACATCATGTTCTATTTTCCCTTTTCTCATCTCATATATATATATAATATATATATATATATATATATATATATATATCTATATATAATATAATATATATATATATATATATAAACAGGGGCAGGAGGATAAACAAAAAACGTTCTTCTGTGCCAGGCTTCACCTCACCTTGCAATGCCACTCATTGACTGCATGATTAGAAAATTCCGATACAAAGTGTGATAAAAGGTAAATTGTTATTCTTCTATTTATCCACTTCCCAACTTTAGAAAACGAAAGCCACTTAACGCGGGGTGTCGATACAAAGAAACCAGTTTACTACTTGGGGGAGGGGGTGGGGGTCAGGGGGGTTAGTACCTTGTTTAAGAACACAGCAATAATAGGAGCAATAACAAGACTAATTTTGTGAAGGCCAATTTAATATATATATATATATATATATATATATATATTATATATATATATATAATATATATATATATTATATGTGTGTGTGTGTGTGGGGCATCTGTAGCTTAGGCGTTGCGAAGGCGCTTCATAATGCCAGAATGCCGGGTTCGATCCCTGTTGCGGGCCCTGCGCCTTGCAAGCCGACCGTCCATAGGGCAATGACAAACTATTGGACGTAAATTTGCCTAGAAAAACCAAAACAGCCACACACACAAAAAGAAGGCTGGAGTTGGTTCTGCAACGTTCTGTAAAGGATACGCAATGATATAATCTATATATATAAAAATCAATGTTTGTGTGTTTGTTTCACCCCTATAGACTCGGAAACTACTGAACCGATTTAGCTGAAATTTTCAGGATAGTGTGTTGTGTGATACCGGATGTTGAAACGTCGTGGTTTGAAATTCAACCTGTCACTGTTAGAGATAGGTGACCACAATTTATGCCAAAATATACGCAAACTAATATTTATAACTTTTAGTGATTTAATAATTATAGCCACGTTAGTTATTGCGCATGCGCCGTATTTACCATTCACCGGCGCGTTACGTGCAGCCAACGCCTTCTCTTATACTAATACATAGAGTAGGTCGTGGTACAGCAAACAAGACTATCTCCTATTTGCCACAATAACCATATTAAACACGATTTCTATTTTCTGTTATTTTTTTTCAAACACACCTTCGATGATGGGGGGGGGGGGGGGGGGGGGAATCGAGGACTATTTCGACGTCGGCGCAGACAGTGACTGCGACATTAACTTCATTAATCGTGTTAGACACGTGCGATTTCTATTTCATTAATATATCTGGAGTATCTGTCTACAAGAAAACAATTGCCTGCGGTTTTGAATTGTGTTTTCATCGCGACACAGTAGTAGGGACTCAGATGTCTAATAGTTGAGTTCTCTTTTCGTTATTCCGATTAAGTGGCTGCTTGGTCGAATGGTTAGAAC
The DNA here is from genome assembly GCA_905116865.2 of Candidula unifasciata. Lineage (NCBI taxonomy): Eukaryota > Metazoa > Mollusca > Gastropoda > Stylommatophora > Geomitridae > Candidula > Candidula unifasciata. The sequence continues at coordinate 3,274 of CAJHNH020005264.1, forward strand.
ACTGGGTTCATGTGCGGTAGACCTGGGTTCGAATCCACAGTCGTTAAATTTTTTTTTTTTTACCCCGGACTAAAATAATATCCTCATCTGCTCTGTCGTGGTGACAGCACTAGCCATGTTGCCTTAATATTTAAAAAAAAAAAAATAATTAAATTTGACCATTTCGCATACTTATGATTGCATTGTTAAACTTTCCGATTGCATGGTTACGCTGAAATTTTATAGATTTTCATTTATTTTCATTTAGATTTAGTTATTTCATCTGTGTTGAAATTTTAAACTGTGCTGTTTACAATGGCGTTCATTTCCTAATTATGGTGTTTTTTTCCTGTGTTCGTTTGCTTTTCAAGTGTTTTTTTTCTCCCAACTACTTCAATGAGGAAAGAGTTGTCGGGTGAATTTGGGGGGGGAGGGGGGGGGGGGGGCAAACTATTAACTGAGAGAGCTTTAAAGTCACAGTAACTGCTTTACCCACTTAAAGTAGCAGCATTAGTAATATTGTTACACCAGGGCTGTTACAACATAGTGCTCTCATGTGAAGACCGCCGCTAAGGTTATGGCGTTCTTCTGTCGGCAAGTGAAATTATACATCCTAACCTGACCAGTCCTGTGGCGACAGCACTAGCCATGCGGAACCAAATCTTCTGGGCTCACGACTCTCTGTCTACTTCGATGGTAACACAGATAGCAGTGACATTATTTTAGTAGTTGTACTGGTACTTGAAGATGATGTGGTAAATATTACACTAGCCCTATTCACTACCTTTTTACAATTCCTGCTCCCTATTTAGTCCAGATGGACAGGGATGTCAATGTCAGTTACAGCAACAACAAAATATCGTCAGTTAGTGATTTTCAATCCTTCGAAGAGGGAGAGAGCAGTAGTCGGTGGAAGAGGGGAGGGGGTAATGACTTAAATTTAAGAGAAATTAAAGAGCTTTACACTTGATTTTCAAGTTCTCATTGCCTAATTTGGTTTATATTTTACTAACGCTACCTCCGCTTTTCTATTTTTTACGACTACTTTGTTATTCACAAGTACAGTTGTAGCTTTACTCCGTCCCCTATAAAAATACAAACAGCTTAGCATGTGATAAACCAAATAACCATTTTTGTACTGTGCTAATAACACCATTTAAACGACCACTATATAAAGACACAATTATAAGGTGCGTGTTCTAAAGTTGGAAATAACCAGACTATCGCTATATCCGTGCAGAGAATGATTGCGACATTAACTGTATTAGACACGTGCGATTCCATTGTCTTTCGTTTTCCAAAAACCTTGTATGAGGGAGATAGTAGTAGGTGGATTTAGTTGTGGTGGTGGGCGGGGATCAAAGACTATCTCTATATCTGAGCAGACAATGATTGTATTAGACACGTGCGTTTTCTATTTTCTTTCATTTCCATTTAGCCAAACTATGCCACAGCAACGCGTGGCCGGGTACAGCTAGTTATATATATATATATATTATATATATATATATATATATATATATATATATTCTAACCAATATGAAATGTACACACAAATACATCAAACGAGAAGTTCCTTACCCCCATGCCTTTTATAATTTTTCTGGGAAACCTCTAGGAGTCGAAGCCCTATTGTTCCCACGCCCCGAATAAACTATGCCATAACTTCATTTCTAAATCTTCTGTTCCTGCTTCTACAGGAACTCAGTAATATTCATCGTTCTCTTTACTCCTTATTCTATGTTTTGTTTTTGGATCTCGCTCTTATCTGTTTCCCCTGAGGATTCCAGTGAAAGATTATTCTAATTACACCATTATCAGGTTTTCTAACCGGTGCCAGCGTCTTTTCCAAACATCCACGATTGATTTACTGGTGTGTGTTTAATGCTTTCCCTAAGCTCCACATTAGTGACTCTGTCATGCCAATCGACTATATCAGTTATGCGTTTAGCTGGTTGGGATTTGCATGTAAAAGTGTCTACGGAATGGAGGTCATCAATCAATGACCAAACACTTCTTGGACCAGAGGCGCTGACACAAAGAAAACATTGATGGGACTAGAAAAATCAGTGGTTAAAGAGAAAAAGGCAGACAAAAATTACATATGTTATCACAGTTGAAGTCACTGTATATTGGACATTTCCATGCGTGCTCAGTCCTATGATGCACCAGCCAGCCCAAGGTACCTCTACTGATTGTTTTTTTTTCAGAACGCTGCTTATAATGTCTCGTATCTTGGCCTGAAATGCTGCATAGACGTGCTTTACCATTCGTAACTCCTAAGGCAGGCAATCGTGTTAGTGTCATTATCAACTAGACTAGTCCGTACAGAGTGGTTTATAGCTGCTATGCCAATGCTTCTTCAAGCGGAAGCTGGTGAACTGCGGTCCGTTCGCTCGTCATCGTTAGCAAGAAACGACGATGAATGGTGGTCTAAAACTCTGACATTGAGAGAACAGAATAGAACTGATCGCAGTCACGAAGAACGTCTTTTCAGCACTAGATTATTCCACTGGTTTGAAGTAATTAAACTGAGGATTATAAGAGGGATTCCACTGGCTCCTTTAATGTGTGTTTACGAGGATAGTTGAGTCGAGACATCACAGCACTCATAAACATTCCTCGTCTTCAGCAGCTATCATTGAGCTCTTTTTTTTCTGATGTACTAATAGCAGTCCTAGTATATGTTCTTCATGCCTCTCCTCTGAGTGTTGCGTGTCGGTCAGATCCCCTGTTTACTCCCGTTATCCTTGTGTAGTTTCTCGGGCCATATTATGGGGGAAAACAAGAATATACCCAGTACCCCTCCAATAAGCATGTCAGTGGAGTCGCCTAATTGGGAGCTTGTTTCGAAGTCGGACCACATCTGCCTGAGAAGAAAGAAATCAGAAGTGTGCAAACAAATAAGTTATATCGGTAAAACGGATGTGCACGCAACACTCAGGTTTTAGAAGAAGACTTAGGTCAAGAGGTGGATAAACAATCAAAAATGTTCGCCTGAGATAGCCGGTGAACGCGAAAAAAAAAATTGCCCCGCTGCATAATTCTCTCATGACGATGATGATTTCTTTGTGCATCAACACATGTTTACTCGCTTTATAAGGGGCATTGCGCGTGTCTATTACATTTTATATGCCACATCTCTTATGATTTTTAAAGATTTGAACATCAAGGAAGATAGGCTAAAAAGCAAAGTCTTGCCTCGGAAGCTGAAATATTTTGGTCATATGTGGCACAATAGTGGACTGGAAAAAAAAAATATCAGAAGGCTTGATACCAGGAAGAAGGGACAGGGGCCGACCAACACGAAGATGGGTACAGGATATAGGCAAGACCGGCTCCATGGTCTTGATATAAGTGACTCCTTGAGTATGAAAGTACGTGAGGCGGGAGAGCTGGCGAGAGACCGAGTTTCTTTCAGGCAGACCGTGATGAGAGCGACGTTCTGCAAAGAACCTGCTACAGGATGATGACATCTATATCATGACGTTGGGATACGCTCATCTCTTGCTCGGTGCAGTCAATTTTGTCCTACAGACTTCAGAAAGTTTGTTTTTGCGTCATACTCGATTCATATTTTCATATACCAGACACACTGAATGGGTGATGCGGTCACTTGCAGTGTATCTTTTAGAATATTGTCTTGTGGATTTTATCACGAGAAGCAGGCTTTAATGCAGACCCTGAAAATTCAGAAAATGTTGAACTTTAGAAAGAATTAGATCCACACACAATAAATTAGCTACTTTTTGCAGACGATCAATGCCTGTTCTACAATGAGACGTCAAGAATATTTGAACAGGTTAAGTTCAACATGCAGAAGATATAACATGAAAATAGATACTACCAAAACTGATGTAATGCAGGTAGCAGAATTCCTAGTCCGCTAGATATCGTTTTGAATGGTACCAGTCTAAAGCACATAAAAAGAACTTAAATCACTAGGAAGTATATTCTCAGAGGATGGAAGAATAGATCAGGAAATAGAAACAAATACCAACGAGCCGGTGCACTAACATACCAACTGACACCATTATTAAGACATTCAAACATAAGTATGAGGGGCAAGAAATAAATTAACAACATATTCATACCAGCACTGTGCTACCAGTGCCAGACTTGGACATTATCAAAAGCTAACCGACATAAACTTAACACATGTGAGATGAGATGCTTAACAAAAGCCGCCAACTCAACCATCCGAGACAAAGTTAGAAATGATATTCTTAGACAGACTGTAGGAACAACACCATGCAGCAAATTTTTGTGAAATAGAAGATCAAATGGTTTGGTCATTTAGTCAGAATAGAGACAGAACAACTACCAATGCAGGCGTTGCACATGAAAGGATCTGAAATTAAATCAAGAGGCCGACCTTGGAGAATATGGATTGATGACATTAAAGAGCTTCTACATCGACACGGACTAAAAATAGCCATTGCTGCCCATCAAGCAGTGGATCGCAAACTGTTCCTCCCAACAACGCTTAACAGCAGAAGTGGAAATAGACGATGATGATAAGATTGGGAAGCTCAAATATGAGAGTTGAGATAAGACAGTCCGTATGGATGCGTCTGAGTAGAAGCTCGAAGAATCAATATTTTGACTCCGAGAATTCTATCCGAAGTCAGGCAAGACGTAGACTAATTCGTACGTGTCGAGGACCAGATATCTGCGATGAACCAAAGTGTCAAACATTGAAGAAAGGCGGCTTCGTGGAATTACAGACTTTACTTTGTTCCGTGTGTGGTGCATTTTCAAGATGAAATTGTGAGGAGCTGTAAGATCAGCATTCTGTTATTTCGTCTTTTTTTTGGTTTTTTTTATTAAGTGTGTGAGGCAGGGTGGGGGTGGAGGGGTCACGGAGAGGGTTGTTTCTGTTTATCCAAACTGTGTTCTAAGGAGTTTAAAGAAAAGTATTATGTTTCTCGACTTTGTGTTTTTATTTTATCTATGGTTTTTTTTTTTTTTTTTCAGAAAAAAATATTCTTTTAAAGTTGGCAATGTTTAAAAGTATCTTATTACCACATGGTTCGGAACCTGACAGAACCGGACAGTTTTTTTTTGGGGCGGGGGGGGGGGGGTGAAGGGGGGGGGGGTTGGGGGTTGTGGGGAGGGTTAATTACACTGGCTCCTAGATCGACTCAACCTTGGATGGGTATCAGGTGAAGTCACTAGAATTAATGCGGCCGGGTGATGCTGACCATATCAGCCGCCATGTACCGATTAGTCTAAAAATATTTAGCTCTAGCCCTATATGCCCAATCCGCCTGAAGGCGTGGAAAGGGTCCTTCGCTTATGTATTAGCACATGCAATTTACAGTCTGTTGTGGAATTCTCACATTACATGTGTAATTTACGGTCTGTTGTGGAATTCTCACATTACATGTGTAATTTACCCTGTTTGTGGAATCCTGACATGTACATGTGTAATTTACGGTCTGTTGTGGAATTCTGACATTACATGCTTATGTACAGTCTGTTGTGGAATTCTGACACATGTGTAATTTACAGTCTGTTGTGGAATTCTCACATTACATGTGTAATTTACAGTCTGTTGTGGAATTCTCACATTACATGTGTAATTTACAGTCTGTTGTGGAATTCTCACATTACATGTGTAATTTACAGTCTGTTGTGGAATTCTCACATTACATGTGTAATTTACAGTCTGTTGTGGAATTCTCACATTACATGTGTAATTTACAGTCTGTTGTGAAATTCTCACATTACATGTGTAATTTACAGTCTGTTGTGGAATTCTCACATTACATGTGTAATTTACAGTCTCTTGTGGAATTCTCACATTACATGTGTAATTTACAGTCTGTTGTGGAATTCTGACATTACATGTGTAATTTACAGTCTGTTGTGGAATTCTCACATTACATGTGTAATTTACAGTCTGTTGTAGAATTCTCACATTACATGTGTAATTTACAGTCTGTTGTGGAATTCTCACATTACATGTGTAATTTACAGTCTGTTGTGGAATTCTGACATTACATGTGTAATTTATGGCACATTTTAAATTGTCCTCATTACTCTTCATCTTCTTTCCCTTTGTCCCCCAATGAAGCATAGGCTTTCAACAGGACTTTGAGTACGAAAAAACCGTCCAATGCATTTTATGACATTTAGCTTAACTCATGCACGCCCCATCTTTCTAACCTCGCTTCCTAGTTCCCACTCCATGTGTTTGATTTTTTCCTAGGGGGGGGGGGGGGGGGGGGGGGGGTGCGCTGTGGCTTCCAGTTTTTTAAAGTTTTTGTTCCTGTGGCTGTCGCAGTGATTTTATAGCGTACTTTAAATATTCCAACTTGCAAATGGGGTATGCAGTCAGTTGTAGATAGTTCCCACACATATATTTTTAACAGTGTACTTTATGAGTCATTATTACCATGTGACAGGCGTTATAGCGTATACACTTTAAATAGTTTCCATACAATTTTTAACAGCAACTTTTATGAGGTATACCATGTGACAGGCGTTCCATATGGGGTATACAGTCAGTTTTAGATAGTTTCACACATATATTTTTAACAGTGTACTTTATGAGTCATTATTACCATGTGACAGGCGTTCCATATGGGGTATACAGTCAGTTTTAGATAGTTTCCACACATATATTTTTAACAGTATACTTTATGAATCAATATTACCATGAGAGTTGTATAGTCCGTTTTAGATTTCTGAGATAGGGGAGAGACACAGAGAAGATATATATTTAAAAAAAAAATGCACACCA
>CAJHNH020005264.1:12500-23732 GCA_905116865.2 Candidula unifasciata
GAGAGAGAGAGAGAGAGCTAAAATGCACTATTACAAAGAGAGCCGACCTTTCAACAGTGGATCTGAAATGAAAGTTATTCAATGCTGCTGGCATTCAGGCATATAATAATGAAATGGATTATTTTGTTGAGCTGCCCTCCATTTTAGGCTTCGGACAACGAAAAATATCATTTGGTTTCCGTGTCTGTGATTACATTAGTGGATTTTGTTTATTATTTCAATGTTAATTTGCTACGTTTCATGTTGATTAAAAAAACATTGCTTCAGGCGAATTTTACCAGACAAATCACTGGCAATAGAGACAATGAGTAATCGATAATTTACACGAAGTCTTTGTCCGCCAAGCTGTCTGTCTATCTATCTATCTATCTATCTATCTATCTATCTATCTATCTATCTATCTATCTATCTATCTATCTATCTATCTATCTATCTATCTATCTATCTATCTATCTATCTATCTATCTATCTATCTATCTATCTATCTATCTATCTATCTATCTATCTATCTATCTATCTATCTATCTATCTATCTATCTATCTATCTATCTATCTATCTATCTATCTATCTATCTATCTATCTATCTATCTATCTATCTATCTGTCTATCTATCTATCTGTCTATCTATCTATCTGTCTATCTGTCTGTCTGTCTGTCTGTCTGTCTGTCTGTCGGTCGGTCGGTCGGTCGGTCGGTCGGTCGGTCGGTCGGTCGGTCGGTCGGTCGGTCGGTCGGTCGGTCGGTCGGTCGGTCGGGTCGGTCGGTCGGTCGGTCGGTCGGTCGGTCGGTCGGTCGGTCGGTCGGTCGGTCGGTCGGTCGGTCGGTCGGTCGGTCGGTCGGTCGGTCGCGGTCGGTCGGTCGGTCGGTCGGTCGGTGGGTGGGTGGGTGGGTGGGTGGGTGGGTGGGTGGGTGGGTGGGTGGGTGGGTGGGTCGGGGTGGGTCGGTCGGTCGGTCGGTCGGTCGGTCGGTCGGTCGGTCGGTCGGTCGGTCGGTCGGTCGGTCGGTCGGTCGGTCGGTCGGTCGGTCGGTCGGTCGGTCGGTCGGTCGGTCGGTCGGTCGGTCGGTCGGTCCGTCGGTCGGTCGGTCCGTCGGTCCGTCGGTCCGTCGGTCCGTCCGTTCATCTGTCTGTCTGCCTTCTTGCCTTTCTGTATATTCGTCTATCTGTCTGCCTGTCTTTGTTTCTTTGTCTGTCCGGGCGCTCGCAAGTATCTTTGTCTATCTCCCCACCAAGCTCACTGTCTGGGTTTTTTCTATCCCCATCCTCTCTATCCCCAGTGTACTTTGACTATTGTTTGACTCTTGTGTGTTAACGAATGTGTCATCCAAGCTGTTAACTATATTCGCGTGTCAGCTGGATGATGTTCAATGCGTCTGCCTCTTCTGTACCCGAAATGGAAACCCATCAATCGTTTCTGATTATCTTGCACTAGCTTGGTATCGACGGCGTCTTGTCTTGTAGACACAAAGTGGCAGCTTCACTTCTTCATTCTCAACAAAGCTGTGAACCGTCGACGCTAACCCGCAAGGGCTCAGGTTCTAGGCGCCAAAACCTAGAGGCTGGGGACACATAAGCACCCTCCCCCTCCCCTTTTTTTCCAAAAACCAATAGCAACATTGTATGGGACGCAGTCACAACCGCTTTTTTTTCATCATTGTGTGAGGCAGTCAAGCAGACTTCTTTAACCTTGTAAGGCAATTCCCTTTTAAAGCATTCGTTGACACATTTCATTTTTGTTTCCATGTACACTATTATATTTGTTTACATTCAGCACATTTTTATTATTATTATTATTATACTAAGATTATGCCCCTTGAGATCCCATGCCCCACCACTCTCCCATCGATTTTGTGTGTGCCTAGAAATATGTATGACGATGGAGAAGGGAGTCGGGGGGCGGGGGGGGGGGGTGGTAGCCCTTTCCCCTTCTCCATTGTGTTTCAGTGTCGGCGCGCCTCGGCTCAAGTGTATTTTAAATTAGGGAAACTGTAACACTGATCTGAGAGCCGTGCTGAGAGCCGTGCTGAGAGCCGTGCTGAGAGCCGTACTAAGAGATGTACTCAGAGATGTACTCAGAGAAGTACTGAGAGATGTATTCAGAGCTGTACTCGGAAAAGTACTGAGAGAAGTACTAAGAGATGTACTCAGAGATGTACTCAGAGATGTACTCAGAGATGTACTCAGAGATCTACTCAGAGATGTTCTCAGAGAAGTACTGAGAGCTGTACTCAAAGCTGTACTCAAAGAAGTACTGAGAGAGGTACTGACAGCTGTACTGAGAGATGCACTGAGAAATGCGCTGAGAGATGTACTGAGAGATGCACTGAGAAATGCACTGAGAGGTATACTGGGAGATGTACTGAGAGATGTAATGAGAGAGGCACTGACAGCTGTACTGAGAGATGTACTGAGAAATGCACTGAGAGATGTACTGAGAGAGGTACTGACAGCTGTTCTGAGAAATGCACTGAGAGTTGTACTGAGAGATGTACTGACAGCTGCGCAATGAAATTTCAGTCCTAGAACTGTGTCTAATGTCGGAAACAATATATATATATATATATATATTTTTGGTTGTTGTTTCAAAGCGTCAACCTGGCTGTGGCCGGGGCCCTAATATAATCCAAACCTATGGGATGAACGGGGTTTCTGGGACCTGCCTCAGGGTAGTACTCCTCCGAATGGGTGGAAACCTGTCTGTGGTGAATGTCATGGTGGTAGTCTGTCAATCAAGTATCAAGAATGTAACTCCCCTGTGAAGACTTCGTTATTGCACCGGTTCACTGGTTTAACAATGAGTAGAGGTTCTGAAAGTGATTGTCACTAAAGGGGAAACATAGGCGGACTTTTAATCAGGTTGCAGCTTGTACTATTAGCATGTCAGATCTTCGTTGGTTGCTGAAGAAGGAGACGGAGCACTTATGGGAACTTCAGTTGGTACTTAATTTATAACTTACCCCTGACGTCACGACAACGTCACGGGAGACATTCCCAATAAATTCTAGGGTGTTCAGGTTGTAGTTTCTCACGATTTCTCTACACCAAAGTTTACGGTTAGGGTTAGGGTTAGGGTTAGGATTAGAAAACACTAGATAAACACTAAAAAAAAAAAAAACACACACACACACACACAACAGCACACTTCCACCCCTTCAAATAATGGACTGTCAGGTCAGCTGTGGATTTTCCCACGGGGATTTCGTGTTTGGGGTACGTTATAAATTAAGAACCCTTCAGTTTATTCATTCACTCGTTCATGATATTCTAATTATTGCCCTAGAAAACGACATCTTTTCGGTAAAGAGACCTGGAGAGGGGAAATGAGAGGGTGTAGGGGGAGGGGAGAATTACCAGTGTGACTGGTCCAACAAACCGACAATGATTTATTTTGTGCTTGTACAAGATCAGGAAATAAAGCAAAAAGCTGGAAACCCGAGGCTCCAAAAGGGCAAGATATCAAGGTCAGACAAAATGGCTTCCCCTAGTATCAATTTAATTCTTGGTTTGGGGTTTTTCTCTTGAGCTCTGATGTGTAACTTTCCAAAATGCATGTATACATAGTCACAAAACAAAATTATCATCCATATAATTCGAGCATCTTTGCAAAGGGATATTTGGTTTAACTGCCAATATGACTCGCCAATTTTCCCCCGTAAAATGGTGCCATATCCTCCTGCCTACGCTGAATTCGGTTATCTCTTTTGGAAACGTAAACATATCTGGATGATTTGGCAGTTATCGCTACAGAGATTACATGTAGGCTTTAACCGGTTGTCGTGATTTATGGCATAGAGTTATCCAAGCATTAATTGCAATCTATTCACATATTGTGCTCCAACTCAATTAACGGAGAATGACCTTCAAAATAATTTATTCCTGTATTTATCGCCAACACGGGCTTCCCTACAACTTTTCCCCTTATCTCTTAATCAGAGGCGAAGCGTAACATTTCAAGATGAAAGGGATTGATTGTCATAATTACGTCATGTTTTCATTACTTCCTTCTTTGGCACATTTATTCGGTTGACCATGCATCGTGTCCTCTGCCTACTCACTGACTGCTTAAAGTGAAGGAACCTAGGATAAAGGGGGATGGGGAGGGGGAGGGGTTGTCGCGTGCGGATATGCACTAAGGCTACACTCCGAATAACGGGCACAAAAGATGGCGGCCAATGGCGGCCAAAAACAGGACCTCAGTCACGTGTAAATTGCGCACTTCCGGCGACCTAATTTCGGTTTTCTGGCGGCTACCGCCACCACCGAGAGTATCCCCTACGCAGCTCAGCAGCGTGGATTGGGGCTAAACTAGATGGCTAGGACTCACGAGCAAAGCTGCAAGAGATGCGGAAGCTGCTGCTCTACCCTAGGATCCCACTAGAAACCTTAGCCGAGAGCTGGTACATTTATTATTGCTCTCGACAGGAAGCCGGTAAATTTAAAACTAAGGGATCTCCAGGCCGAATCACTAAGAAGGGACATTGCCCTGTTCAGACTGCAGAAGAGGAGATCGATGTGACCATCTGGACTCTCAAGGTCGGACTGCTGACCCGTAAGGAGGTGTTTGAAGATGTCATTTAAATTTCTCAAGACGAGTGTGCGTGCGGTAGCGAGTGCTGTCGTGTTTGGGTGAGTCTTCACCAAGTGTCAGATTATTTGCACATTTTCTCATTTTGGATCGAAGTGTTCGTCAATACAAAATTGGTATATATATACATGCCTTCAGCGTTTAACTGCCGTTTGGACGCATTGAAGTTCATTTTTAACATTATAAGCGTCCTGTTTCGTAGTTGGGAATTAATCTCTGACTGTTCTACCACTCTTGGCTGGTGGCATTGTAATTTATTTTATGCTGCATTCGTTTGTACCTGGTCGCATGTTTCAAATGGGGCTAGTCTTTTCACGTTTCAGGGGAGCCTCATGTACCTTAACCCCCCCACCCACCCCACTCAGTTATTTTAAGGAGCTCATCTGCCATCATCTCCTATGAAAAATTTCAGAGGCTTATGAATTTTGAATTTGAACTTGGAATTATGGAATCAACATCATAGCGCACGTAATATTCACATATTGCGGTCCGTCCCCATCTTTCGCAGCCAGCAAAGAGTTCAAATTTCGATGGTATCAGTAACTCTCTAATTTTACATCCGTCTCGCCTCTGCCCTGACTGTTGAGCCTCAGCCAGATCCCCTGATAAATGTCCGCAGCGCCATTCTGCTCAGACCGTAATGATCTATTTGCGCCTCCGCACTGTTCACTGGCTTCCAAAGGGCCCTCACAACATCTAGTTTGTCATACATACATCAGCTGACTACCAAGTGTTGAAGAACCGACCAGTCTGCCTGCTCGTCTTGCCACTCTGCAACGGAGCATTCCTGTCAATAAATTGTGCAATCTATTGTTTGTGTCTTTTTTCATCAAATCTATAATTAATTAATTATATTAATTAGTTGTTGTTGTTTTGTTTTGTTTTTCACCTGTACCTGTAAAAAACTGCGCTGGACACACAAAGACATCCTCGGTTTTATGTTTTAAAAAATACTTTATTTTTATTTTTTTTTTAATGTGAAAAACAGAAACTTAGTAACTAGACTATGACAGGTATAGTGCACACAATTTTAAAACTGCATGACCACCACCCCCCCCCCTTTTTTTTTCCCCTGCCCCTCTTAAAACCTTCTCATGCCGTCAGGCTAAAAACCATTTATCTATAACAGTATAGTTTTGGCACCAGATAACCAGTACAGATCGAGGAATTGAATCGAGTCCTTTGCCATTGCAATGGTTTTCAACCCTTTACAGGGGGCACTTCCTTTTAGTTAATGGAAAGATTCACGCCCCGTATTCCCATAGAATTATACAGCGGGGAGTGTCTGCGGGCTCTGGGAACCACTCGACAATCAGGGGAAAGACAAGACCAGTAGTTAACCAGCTGACAACGTGTACTGACAGTATAAAAACTTCGCTGGCTGTTGAGAAGGACAACGGTGATAGTATAGGCTTGTCTTGAATGCTGTGATGGTGAATCGTTAACCCCCCACGCCCCCCCCCCCCCCCCCAAAAAAAAAAAAAACTAATTATCTTAATTACTTCTGCTGCTTTTCGTCTCATCTTTGACAAGGCACAGCAGAAATCACTCTCCACATTAAGCTGGCAACGCTGTTTTGTTTTTATGACTGTTAACATTTTATTGACCACTGAACTGAAAACAAAAATGTATTTGTATGATGCCAAAACTGCTTACCCCGTTGACATTCATGTGCCCCCTATGGCAGTGATTCCCAAACTGTGCGCCGCGGCGCCTCGGGAAGCCGAGACCCTGTTTTTATCTCTTACATTACGAATAATCGTACTTTTACTTAAGTTAGGGCGCCGTGAAAAAATTTTAATTGCAAAAAGGCACCGCGACTAAGAAATGTTTGGGAAACACTGCCCTATGCGGTCCGCTGGCACCGCTATGGGATTCGGCCCACTTCCACCAGGTTGAAAACCACTACCCTAAGGGATCAAAGCTTCTCCCATTTATTTAACCATATTTTACCAACACAATAAACTTCGTCTTGTGCTGGCTTTCATTTCCAGAACCGGTCTTCTATTATGTCGACACTGGGTAATAATCACAGCCAAGCTGTAAATAATATTGGGAAACTGGCAAACTGAATTGATTTAAACGCTGTTTATTTTGTTCTGATTTCTGTTTGACTGCTGACCTTTATTCATAATCATTGTTCGTTGTACGCGTGTTATCGATTGTAACTGCCAAACGAAAGTTATTATAAAGGAAATCACAGAATTGTCTTCCGGAAAATGGCTTTGCTTTTTTGCAAGTAAATGTACACACACTGGACGTTTCAAGAGAAGTGTTGAGAATGTGTGAGCGTTTAGAGGTTAGAATACTCTTTGAAGTATATGGTGGCGTGTTGAAGGTCTAATTGCTTAATTTGCCGTCTAACTGCTTTTGTGAATGTCTAAGTGCTCAGCTGGCAGCCGCCGTGGTGTAGTGGTTAGACGCTCGCCTGAGGAGCTCAAGGTCCTGGTTTGGGTCCTGATGGAAGAAGACATTTGTTTTTTTTTTTTTTTTTACAACTGGCCTTGTCCTCAGGTCGACCCACGTCTTAAATGTGTATAAGTAAAGTCCTGGTAAAAAATAGGCTGCCGGTGTGATGTTCACCACATCACCACCCTGACTGCCGATTCCGCTATAAGATATAAATCTAGCCTTATCTGCCCAGTTCACCTAAAAACGTGGAAAAGAATACTTTAATTGCGCAGTTGGATGTCTAATTGTTTGCTTGGATGTCAAATTTTTTTTTTTGGATGTCTAATTGTTTGTTTGGATGTCTAATTTTTTGTTTGGATATCTAATTGCTTGTTTGGATGAATAATTGTTTGTTTGGATGTCTATTTTTTGTTTGGATGTCTAATTGTTTGTTTGGATGTCTTATTGTTTGTTTGGATGTCTAATTGTTTGTTTGGATGTCTAATTGTTTGTTTGGATGTCTAATTGTTTGTTTGGATGTCTAATTGTTTGTTTGGATGTCTAATTGTTTGTTTGGATGTCTAATTGTTTGTTTGGATGTCTAGATTGTTTGTTTGGATGTCTAATTGTTTACCTAATTTTCTAACTGTTTGCTTTGGTGTTTTGAATTATTGTTTCGTTTATGTTTTGATTCTTTGTTGAGTGTCAGATTGATGATGATGATGACGACGACGATGATGATGACGACGACGACGATGATGATGATGATGATGATGACGATGATGATGATGATGATGATGACGACGATGATGATAGTTATAGGCATGGTAAATGTCATGATGATGATGATGATAGTTATAGTCATGGTAAATGTCATGATGATGATGATGATAGTTATAGTCATGGTAAATGTCATGATGATGATGATGATAGTTATAGTCATGGTAAATGTCATGATGATGATGATGATAGTTATAGTCATGGTAAATGTCATGATGATGATGATGATAGTTATAGTCATGGTGAATGTCATGATGATGATGATGATGATAGTTATAGTCATGGTGAATGTCATGATGATGATGGTCATAGTTATAGTCATGGTGAATGTCATGATGATGATGGTCATAGTTATAGTCATGGTAAATGTCATGATGATGATGGTCATAGTTATAGTCATGGTAAATGTCATGATGATGATGGTCATAGTTATAGTCATGGTGAATGTCATGATGATGATGGTCATAGTTATAGTCATGGTAAATGTCATGATGATGATGGTCATAGTTATAGTCATGGTGAATGTCATGATGATGATGATGACAGTTATAGTCATGGTGAATGTCATGATGATGATGATCATAGTTATAGTCATGGTAAATGTCATGATGATGATGGTCATAGTTATAGTCATGGTAAATGTCATGATGATGATCGTCATAGTTATAGTCATGGTGAATGTCATGATGATGATGGTCATAGTTATAGTCATGGTAAATGTCATGATGATGATGGTCATAGTTATAGTCATGGTGAATGTCATCATGATGATGATGATAGTTATAGTCATGGTGAATGTCATGATGATGATGATCATAGTTATAGTCATGGTGAATGTCATGATGATGATGATGATGATGTTAGCTACTCTCCATTCACATAGAGTCACAACCGAGCCTCTTCCTTTCACATTGCCGCAGCTTTCTCCTCCTCTGCCCTAGACAGAAGTCACAATGACCCAGTCTATCCCAGATTTCCTAGTAGCTTCTCCCACAGACAAGCGATTAGTTCGAATCCCCCTGTCCATTTTCACTTGTAACTTTAACACTTTAAAGAGGATTGCACTTTGAGTACTGTTCTCTTACCCCGCTTCTTGGTGTGCTGTAGGTACACAAAACAAAGATGGAAACAGGGGTGTTTAAAAAAAGGGGGAGCGGGGGTGGGGGGGGGGGTTTCCTCTGCTTTTGCTTTTAATACCTTAGAACCTTGTGTTGTGGATACGTCTAGACATGTGCTGTCTTCTCCATTTTGGCTAAGATATCCCAGAAACCAAACGCTGTGAGGCTTTCAGTTTCATGGAAAATGACTTTTTGCTGAATAAACGACATATCCTGGGTGTACCAGTTGGAGCGGCGAGACAGGAAAACCATTCGCGAGCCACCCGTCGTTACACCAGCCAAAGTGGGAGTTGTTATCCTAAAAAAAACTTGGAGACATACAGGGGGAGATCGAAGCACGTATGATAATGGTCGATGTGTGATGAAGATGATCTAAAAAATTAACTATGCACATAATCATCATCATGTAGCGGGTCCTTTGCAGAACGTCGCTGTCATCATAGTGTCTGCCTGAAAGAAACTCGGTCTCTCGCCAGTTATCCAGCCCTATGCACTTTTACACTCAAGGAGTCACTTATATCCTGTGCCCATCTTCGTGTCGGTCGGCCCCTGCCCCTCCTTCCTGGTACAATGCCTTCTGCTTTAATTTTTTCCAATCCGTCGTGGCGCTTGATGTGACGAAAATATTTCAGCTTTCGAGAAAGGATGCTGTTTATTAGCCAATCTTCCTTGCTGTTCAGATCTTTTAAGATGTCAATAATTCTCCTCTTCTTTGACCAAGATATTCTGAGAATCTTTCTATAGCATTTCAGCTCAAAAGCCCCTATTCTCTTTCTTAAGAACTGAGAGATAGTCCACGACTGACATCCGTATGTAGCCACAAGAAAGATGCATGCTCTAAAAATTCTAATTTGTATCTTCTTTAACTATGCACAATGAACAATATTTCAGCAGAAAGTCACAAAAACCCGGGTTTTTAAAACTTTGGGATTTATAGACAATGAGGGGGCTTTGAAATACCCCCTTAAACACCCTACCAAAAATTTGCCCCTTTTTAGACTGTTGAATAAAAGGCACTGGAAAGAAATGGGCGCTTTTAAATGCCAAACAAAAAAAAAAAACAAAAAAGAAATTTTCCAAATTTGTTAGACAAAAACCGGGTACATGATTTTTCATTTAAAAGGGGGGTTTGTTCTAGCAATCCCAAATAAATCTCGAGAACCTTTACAGAATGTTCGTCACCCCTAGCACGTTTTTTCAAAAACATGACCCCCAAAACAACCCTCCAGAAATTTCTTTACCCAAAAGAAAGTTTCCCCCGGTCCAAATCACCCTCTGGAGACTTCCCAAACCCAAACCCATTTCTTTTTGGGGCCTTTCCCTTCTCTTTTCCCAACTTTACCCCTCCTATGTTCTCCCAAACTTTGGCGTTTCGGTAAACCCAAAAATTTTTTCATTTTTTTATTATCTCGTCTGTAACACCCCAACCTTCTTCAATATTCAGTCTTAAAGTATGGTGATTTAACATGTAGTAAAGTTAAATAATTAAGAAAAAAATCTGGGGAAAAAAAAAAAAAATATAAATTTGGATGAATAAAGAGGGTGAAAAATAAAAAAAAATGTTTGGGAATCTCTGGCAATTTACAAAAAAACAGAAAAGGCCCTTATTGCGCACTTTTTCAGAAGAAACGAGCGATGATAAAATTTTAAAAAGCCAAAATGAAAAGAAAGGGAAATTGGGGATCCCGAAAAGAAACACAAAAGGTCGTTGATGAGATGGGCAAATTTTTAAACTCATTCTATAAAGGGTATTGAATTTATTTCACGAAAAAAAGGACGGGGAAAAAAAACCCAGCATTTATACTGGGAGCCGTGGGGCTGTAACAACTGGGGGGCTCGATGTGGATCCCAGTTGGGTTTTAAAACCGTCGGGCCGGACTTTTTTTTAAAGCCTCAGCTCTCAAAGGCCCACCCCCAACGGGTACAGGAAACCGGGAAAAAAAAGACAAAATGATGTTGACCAAAACACCCGCCGACTGCCGGAAAATTTAAAAAATAGGAAGCCAAAAAAAACCCCAAAACTGAAAATTTTTCCTTTACATTTACTTTCTGTGTGGCCTGGCTCAGGCATGACTCCCCCTCGAGGGGGGAGGTCTCAGGGTTTAAACCCCTAAAGGGTGGATTTTTTTTTTTACATGGACTTCGAACTTCCCCGAATAAATTTAACAAACGGGATTGTTTTTGCACATTAAAAAACCCCTTTAAAGTTGGAAAACGAAAAAAAAATCTAATCGCTGCCCGGGGAAATTTTTCAGTTTAAAACTAGTCGAAAATTTTCGGGTCCCTCGCCCGGTGCTACAAAATGTGGCACTGTGCCGTATTTTCGGGCCTAGGGCTTATCAGAAGAGGAAAGGAATAA
>CAJHNH020005265.1:0-23723 GCA_905116865.2 Candidula unifasciata
GCTATCGATGTGCTCCTGTTGATAGGATTTCAGGAGACAAGACCGAAACACCTCATAGTGCAATGTGTTATTAAAGGTGATTGTTACACATTTACCCTCATTGGTGTGCTTGAAAATAATGTCTGGGACATCTTGACACTTGTAGAGCTTTCGACGAACAGAACGCGCTGTGTCGAGTGTGTAGTTTTTAGTAACGCCTGGACGCAAACCAGCTCGTCCCCTCCCACCCGCGGTGAACTCCGCAACCGAGGTCTCACTGTCAGACATGACTAGAGGCACGACAGGTCAAAGGTTCAATAACACAACTGCTCCCCATTCAAAACAGTCAAGGTGGCCGCACATTCCAACACCTGTGTTGAGGTTGGTCGGTTACATTTATTCCTGTATCCTGATTGGTCCAATCGAATCACAAAGTTTCTAATTGTTACTTCTATATTCTCATAAACTCCATCTTTCCTTGAAATATAACAAATAAACACATTTAAAAGCTGTGTCATTCTCTTCACTACAAAGAGACGATCACACTGATATGTAATTCCATGTATAATCCCATGTCGGAACAGTGCATTTCATGAAATAATAACTCGGACGAAAGAGGTCGCGTAAACACGTCCGTCGGCTGCAAGCGAGATAGATAGATAGATAGATAGATAGATAGATAGATAGATAGATAGATAGATAGATAGATAGATAGATAGATAGATAGATAGATAGATAGAGAGAGAGAGAGAGAGAGAGAGAGATAGATAGATAGATAGATAGATAGATAGATAGATAGATAGAGAGAGAGAGAGAGAGAGATAGATAGATAGATAGATAGATAGATAGATAGATAGATAGATAGATAGATAGATAGATAGATAGATAGATAGATAGATAGATAGATAGATAGATAGATAGATAGATAGATAGATAGATAGATAGATAGATAGATAGATAGATTAGATAGATAGATAGATAGATAGATAGATAGATAGATAGATATAGATAGATAGATAGATAGATAGATAGATAGATAGATAGATAGAGATAGATAGATAGATAGATAGATAGATAGATAGATAGATAGATAGATAGATAGATAGATAGATAGATAGATAGATAGATAGATAGATAGATAGATAGATAGATAGATAGATAGATAGATAGATAGATAGATAGATAGATAGATAGATAGATAGATAGATAGATAGATAGATAGATAGATAGATAGATAGATAGATAGATAGATAGATAGATAGATAGATAGATAGTAGATAGATAGATAGATAGATAGATAGATAGATAGATAGATAGATAGATAGATAGATAGATAGATAGATAGATAGATAGATAGATAGATAGATAGATAGATAGATAGATAGATAGATAGATAGATAGATAGATAGATAGATAGATAGATAGATAGATAGATAGATAGATAGATAGATAGATAGATAGATAGATAGATAGATAGATAGATAGATAGATAGATAGATAGATAGATAGATAGATAGATAGATAGATAGATAGATAGATAGATAGATAGATAGATAGATAGATAGATAGATAGATAGATAGATAGATAGATAGATAGATAGATAGATAGATAGATAGATAGATAGATAGATAGATAGATAGATAGATAGATAGATAGATAGATAGATAGATAGATAGATAGATAGATAGATAGATAGATAGATAGATAGATAGATAGATAGATAGATAGATAGATAGATAGATAGATAGATAGATAGATAGATAGATAGATAGATAGATAGATAGATAGATAGATAGATAGATAGATAGATAGATAGATAGATAGATAGATAGATAGATAGATAGATAGATAGATAGATAATCAACTGGCAAAGGTAGTTAGGAGTATTTTGAGATAATATTTTAGGAAAAAATTTAGCCATGTAAATAATTAAACGTTTACTAAATGGCAGGTATCTTATATGGCTATAGAGATGATTTTTATCGATATGATTTCTATCTGAAACTAGGTGTAAAGCGCGATTTTGAAGGAAACCTAGTCGTTTAACATTAGATTTGGCGCAACCATCCCAAACTGTAGAACAATAGTCGACATGTGTTTGGATGTAGGACGCGTAATTTTTTTTTCGTGTGTCTTCATCCAGGACATACAGAATTTTGGCAAGCTACTTTTGTTCTCTTAAAACACAAACATGAGAATTCCAAGTTAAATGAATGTCATTTATAAGGCC
The DNA here is from genome assembly GCA_905116865.2 of Candidula unifasciata. Taxonomy (NCBI): domain Eukaryota; kingdom Metazoa; phylum Mollusca; class Gastropoda; order Stylommatophora; family Geomitridae; genus Candidula; species Candidula unifasciata. Next base: position 2,211 of record CAJHNH020005265.1, read on the forward strand.
TAATGTTTTGTGCTCAGTTACATTAACATTAGGTAATTTATCTATGTAAAGCTCAAGTGGTGGCTTGTGCAATGCTAACGTTTATAACATTTGTCTTGTTGTTATAATCATAGATTTCGTTTTATTTATGTTAACTTGTATGCGGTTGCTATTGCTCCATTTACTTACATAATTTGCCTATTTCTGTAAAAAGAACTTCTCAACTCGTTACAGTTTCATGATTAGTATATATTGTGCAGTCGTCAGCAAATAGATCACATGTTAGACTGAGATGTAAAGGAAGGCAATCTTTGTTTCCTATTGATGTGCCTAGTTTGATAATTCTCAATATACGATCACAAATTGCCATCTTCTGTGTCTGAAAACGATTGATACCATCGGTTTTATAAACATTTAGTTCTTCAACATTCTTGAATTCATCCCGTTCAATACAGAACATACTTATACAATTGTATTCAAGTGATACATAGTGACCTTGGCACTCCAGCAACCAGTGCTGCGACATCGTATTGTGAAAATTTGTATTCACACACATTGCTAATATACGACTTTGAACTGCTGTCGACACGGAAGTTGAAAAAAGATCAATGAACTCGCAATGACAGGTAAAAACATAAATTGAAAATATTTTATGCACGTGCGATTTTCTGAGCCCTGCAGGAAAATCTGGTTTACAGAGGACAATTTACGCACGAAATGAAGGACAGGGTTGTGACAGTTCGGTGAGTTCATTCGGTAAATACAGACATCGCTTGATACGTGTATGCATTGATTAGCACATTGCTATATTATCAGTTATCAGGTATAGAATATAATGATCGAAAGGGAGCAACTGACCGGATAGTTGTGACAATCGACTATCAGTTAGAGGACCCGTGTCCAAATATCAGGTAAGATGTCCATTAGTTTCTGTTAGATTCAAACTCATCCTAGCTTACAGTCCATGGTAACTTAACTCACCTAGGGGCTTTAAGTCCTCAGACCTCAGGACACCCACGTCCCCCTTTCCCCTTTTCCCCAAATACCCCCTGCCCTTCTGCAGTTTTCGCACAAATTTTACGGTCCCTACTTGATCTGAGCATCGAGGGGACTCTGGCTTATAAACAGCATCCTGTCTAGAAAGATGAGATATTTTGCCCATGCTCATGGTGGCTTAGAGAGAACGGTGATAGAGGGTACAGTTTCCTTAAAACGGGGCAAAGGCAGCTCTCCCCGAAAGTGGATACAAGACGCTGAAAATGCATTGCGTAACAAAAGCACACAGGACTGGAGAGCTGGCTACAGAAAGAGAGACTTTTAGGCGGCTGTGGAATGTGAGGTTCACAGCCGTTGTAGGCTATGTCATATCAGTAATTAGTACATGCATTTATAATAAAAACCCAATATATTTTTAAAAATTTATTTAAAACAAATATAAGCCTGCGATCAACACAGAGCAATGTAATCCCTAGTTTGGCCACCATGAGTTGGGATTCCCATTATGTAATACCCAGCCAGATGACGAGGGCATCAGCCGTCTACTTCAGTTCAGGGGAAAGATATCAGAGACATCTGACACTAGCAAACACCATCAAGATTCCCTTGTTGCCAGGGCAGGGAGGAAGACCTGAACATTCGTGGCACTACACTCTAACTCTAATTCGATATCTGCTGGAGAGATGTCTTATCGCCTGTGGGTGGCTGTATTGCTACTGTGACTGGGTTGTGCATGTATTCAGTTAACTAATGTTACAGGTATGAGTTAACGTATGTAACAGGTGAGAGTTAACTAATGTAACCGGCGAGAGTTAACTAATCTAACAGGTGCGAGTTAACTAATGTAACGGGCGAGAATTAACTGATGTAACAGGGAAGAGTTACCTAATGTAACAGGCGAGAGTTAACTTTGACAACAAGCTAAAGTTAACTAATGCAAAAGGAGAGAGTTAGCTAATATAACAGGCGACAGTTAACTTATGTAACCGGAGAGAGTTAACGGGAGTTATATTACTCGACTGGCCAGTGTATATTACAAATGTAAACTTTTGAAAAACAAATTGTATTTACATGCGTGATCTTCGTTAAGTCTCCTGCTCTTCCTCCTCTTTCGCCTAGTCTTTCTCCTACATCACATCCTCCCATTACTCCTCCTCCCCCACCTCCTTTAAAAATATTAGTTCATTGTAATTAACATGTTGCTGCTTCATCTGACCAGGCTACCTTTCGCCTTCCATTTGTCTTTTATGTTTGGACTATTGAGTAAATAACAAGTTCTTGTTGCTTGCACAAGAGTTCGACAAATTGGTTCTCCAACCATTGATGCAGCGGCCACCTTATTGTCTCACTGCTAACCGTATCCAGTAAATGCTGAATGGCATAACTTCTTTTTACGCCCCACAAACAACTTTCGCATGACTTTTTATGGTTTAACACCCATTTCCAACAGGCGATCTTTGTCTCTAACCCCTTGGTCCCAATGTCTATGAGACGCAGCACATTCAGTATGTCTGCCGTGTCCATATTTCTTCCATGACGGAGCACTGCAAACACAGCCAGTCTGTCTGTCCATTTTACCGCAGCGTGTCCTGGGGTTAGGGCCAAGATAGTTTATTGAGGCGTGACTTCCAGATGTTGTTAACCCATTATAGTTGGAGTAAGCAGTTTGGATTTTCGTAAGCAATAGGAATAAAGTCACAGGGAGCAAGTACAGCGGGAATCTACCAGTCATCAGTAGAAATTATCCTCGTCGACACACGTTTCGGCCCACGATTCCTAGACGTATTCGGAGGTGGGCCCTCCTGAGTTCATGACGCTCAGGGCTGGTTTCCCGCTGCACGAAATTACCGGATGGTGTTTTACTTTCGGCCAGAGACAAGACGACTTGGTGGTTTCGAAGGAGGTACTGTGAGATAAGAAGCCGCCACGACAGCCTAATTAGAGCAGTCGGCATGCCTGGACGACCGAGCGACAAGCTTACTTTGGTTTACCGGACACATGTTGGACTTTTATTAGCAGTTGGCAGAGGTACACTGGCAGACAATTCGGACACGATGGACTTTCAAAGGGATGAGAAACTCTTATCCACTAGACACTCGGACCAGCTCACCGAGGCCCGTCCCCTACGTTGTTGCGCTGCGTCCAAAGCCAGCTAGAGGCCCTTTCGGCCACCTCTCCCAGTTTTTTGAGTGTTCGTTTCCGTTCATTACCGCGCAATCCTAGTTCTTTCACCACATTGTAGAGCGAAGTGGAAACAAGGCCTCGTTTCTCCTCAAACCGGCTGCTAAATCACTGTACTTCTCGAGCTTGTACAAATGATTCTCCTCCATCCGCGACTCAAACGGGACAGTCAATTCAATCAGAATGAGCTGCCGTTTTTGCGCAGAATGGAGAACGATGTCCGGTCGCAGGCCGGTTTTACGGATCAACTCGGGATACCGTTCATGGCCTGGCAGATTAACCGCCAGTAACCAGTCCCTCGCAGAGTCTAGCACAGATGGAGCGAATGCGTTTTTGTTGACCTTACCTTTTGGAGCCTGCCCAGCCATGAGGAAACGAATGGGGGCGATACTAGAACTGGCTCTGGCATTAGCCAATATGTTCCCCTGGCCACGCAAGTGCCCCTGTGGCAGCTGCTATCTCCATTGTCGACCAGCTCGCTAGTTAAAACCCTCGACATGGTGACGAACACCTTGTGGTCCCGGTTCATGCCCGGGGGTAGGCAGAAAAGCGACATTTCTCCCCTGATTTTCGGTGTCTATCATGGAATCAAAGCTAAAGGGTTGCGATATCCATAGTACCAAGCCAAAAGGGTTTACAACTCATTTTTTTCTGAATACTTAAAAAAAAAATATCCAACGTCATGCCATTCACGTGAGCTGTCTAGGCCCATCTAGATCACACCCAAAGAATGACCGAGCCATCTGTATAGACGACCATATCGTTTAATCGAGTTTGATTGTGGATGAGGTTTGTTTTTTCCAGCAGCATCATCAGTTGACTGGATCTATTCTCAGCAATACCTTGCCTAGCGTTATAATTAACTCCAATGTGCTCTTGCCTTCTTTCTATTGTTTCTATCCATACATCGTCTCCTCTTACGCCAGGGCTTTTTAACTAGTTTAAATCAGAGGCCAACATTTTGAAAATGGTGATCGATTCGGGCCAAAAGCCCGAACCAAAGCATAGGAAGATTAACAATACACTCCAGCTGGCAGTGATCCGCGGGCCATTTGCTAGGAATTTTCGGACAAGATTTGGCCCGCGGGTCACCAGTTGAATAGCTGTCTTAGGCGCTTACGTTATTTTTTTCACCTGCATGCAGCTGTGAACACGTTTTTTTCTTTTTTTTTTTCATTTTTGGAGTGCGACTTCACCAGGGCCATCCTGTGTCTGGTGACGTGACACGGGTAGTCTCTTGTGCATCCAAAGATCAGTCTTATGGCTTCATTTGGAAGTTTAGCCCAATGCCATGTAGTAGATTTTACATGTTTTCACCAGCTGTTGTTTTCCTCCGTGAACTGTGTTCCACTTGTCTGGTCTCAGAGTCTCCTCCACAAAAAGGTAAGCGCTTAAGATAGGGCTATTCAATCTGCGGCCCTCCGGCCAAATCTTGCCCGAAGATTCCTAGCAAATGGCCCGCGGATCATTGACAGTTGGAGACTTCTTCTATTCTGGCTGAGTTTTGACTCAAAGAGATGATGACAGTTTCATATCGGTAGTTACATAACTGGCACTCTGTGGAGTGTTGTGGCTGTATTTTGTTAAGTACCCATTGATTGGAATATGCTTTGCTCTCAGTGGCTTGGTCCCTCCTTGACTGATAGCTGAGTATGTCGCTAGGATCAGGGCCAGCCATATGTCTGTAAATCTCTCTTCCAGTATCCCCTTGGTCCATCTGTTTTGCGAAGTCTCTTTGTTTTACAGCTCTTATAAGTGCAGGTTTTACTAGCCTGGTGTAGATGTTAGGGATGCCCTTATGATAACTTCTTTTGAGGTTGAACGAGATATCTGGTTTTTGCCCTTTTGATTTGTCACTCGGTAAGCATACTAAGTCTCAGGGGTGATCAGACATTTGAGAAGCAACCCACTGGAGAAGAACAGAGATAGACAGACACATAGTAAATAAAGGACATTTAACATCATGGCTCACGTAAAATATGAAAGTAGATTCATATTTGTAAATACCAGTTTGCACTCGATGAGCTATGTGGTCAATATCAGGCCAGGAGCTCTTCGGTAAACCAAGCTAATCCACATTAATTTGGTGCGTCATGAAGAGGGGACAATTTAACTTCATCGAGACGAAATGAAAGCCGGAGGAGAAAAGAGATAGGGAAGACAAAAAGTACAGAAGTTAGCCAGTCTGTCTGTCTGTCTGTCTGTCTGTCTGTCTGTCTGTCTGTCTGTCTGTCTGTCTGTCTGTCTGTCTGTCTGTCTGTCTGTCTGTCTGTCTGTCTGTCTGTTGCGCCTTATTGCACAGGAATAACATGTTTTTTTTTTTTGGGGGGGGGGGGGGGGTTAAAAATGTTCAAACAAATACTCCATATGTGATAACTTATGTACGTGGCTTGGAAAGGTTGGGAAAAACGGGCGAGGGGGTAAGGGCGGAGAGAGCCGCACTTAGCCACCGAACCAATTTTGTTTTCAGGAAAAAAGGAACCCCCCAAAAAAAGTTGGGGGGCGGGGGAGGGGGGGGGGGAGGTGTTTTTCAAGGGTACTCAACTCCCAGATTCCGGTGCCTTTGTTGTGATGTATGCAAAGATTCGCTTTCAAATACGTCTTCTTGAAGAACATACCAGCACCGTCACTAGAGATGATTATCAGGTAATCAAAGAAAATAACTGACGTTAACTGATAACGTAGAAAATGGGTGTGCGAATAATATATGAAGAACACTGGAGATTCCCCGCTGGCAATATGTCATAGGGTTCATATTTTACAGCATTTCCTGATGTAAACCCGCTGATGAAATAGAGGAAATTACAATTTGAAAATAATACTATGGAAAATTAAAAGAGCAATGCTTAGCAGACCTCAACTTCAGGCATCGCTTGTACCTAGTGGCGCAGAGGTAAACAGCAGTGCAGTACCTATTTGTGTGATTTGCACACACGTAGCGTGTTTTCCCGAAAAAAAAAAAAAGCAGAAAATAACGAAATACGAAACGCTATAGACATGTTCCCACACACAGACACATACACACACAAGGAGGGATGGGGGGTGGGGGGAGGGGGGATGAGCTTTGACATGTAATGGAGATAAGGCAGCAGTTAAACCGACATCTCACCGAGATGAGTACAAATAGGGGAAAAATTAATCGCATGGTGAAACACTGCCCATTAATAAAAATTAAATCCGACGTAAAACAGCGCGAGCTTGTCATCTTGAACATCAGTATTTTAAAAAACATGAAACAAAAACACGACATTTCAGTAGACGCAGAGAGAGGATACAAGCAAGTCAGTGATTAATCAGCACTCTGAACAATTCAATAAGCATACAGCGAGCAGGAAAAACTTTCAATCTGATCTGTTGACAAGGAATAAACGCGCATGGACCATGATAATAATGATGATACGACCGTACAATTTCTAATTTGCTGGTTTGTGGGTTGCCAAGGTTTCAAGTTTCCATATCGATTGGCACTGTTTGGCATGGCTTGAACTCTGAGCCTGTGCAAATATCTGATCATTTACTTGCGATGCATGCTTGAGTGCCTGAGCTGATTACACGAGTCTGTGTTTAAGGAAAATAATATTTTTGTGATTTCTTGCGACTAAATAAAAACATCTTGTCACAGAAATGATGGCCACAAATGTGATCAAGTTGTTAGGAGTTGGTTTCCGGAAGGGGGAGTAACTCCCGCCATGATGTCATGTTATCTAGGATCTTTACAGTTACAACACCTGGGGTCTTTCATGGTTAATTATTACCCCACTTCATTCCAAGCAATTCATACTGCTTTTTTGTTGACTGTTGTTCCAAGCAATTCATACTGCTTTTTTGTTGACTGTTGTGGACAGGGTATGTGTTTCTTTCCCTGTTCCTCAAAAAACTGTTACTTATACAAGTTGTGCTTATTATTTTTCCACCAGCCCCACACTAGGTCTTGTCTAAATCAGCGCTTGCTTGGGACACAATAAAAGCGTTGGTATGTGTTGAGTGTGACGGATTTAATTATATTTAATTAAAGTTATAATCCTTTGGACACACTGGGGAATAGACATTACAACAAGCAATGTAGTTTAAGAAACTAGGCTGTGTGCTCCCTGAGGATAAAGGGTTGGACAGAGAAAAAAAAAAAAAACTGTATAAGGTAGGCCAACAACATAAATTACCAAATAGCCTCGCTTTTGAGGCATCGAAATATCATTACACGGAAGCACACGTGCGCCTAAAATCCTTATCGTTAAACATGTGTGTGTATGTATGTGCGTGTATGTGTGTGTATGTGTGTGTATGTGTGTGTGTGTGTGTGTGTGTGTGTGTGTGTGTGCAAGTCTTCAGAATATCTCCTTTCATACTGAATGTCTCCAAAAAAGTATTCATATAGCTTAATATCTCTCTTCAAAGCCAACGTTCATTTGCAGAGCGCATTACCCAAAAACACTATCTTTCGTATCTCCAGGGATGACACTTTGGAGTCTCTAAAACACATCTTCTCGGGAACCGAACTGCGTAGTTCTAAATCAAACCCAAATGCTTCACCTAGCGAGGCCAACAGTTTCACCACTTCGTTACGGAGAAGTTTCCCTGCCCCGACTAATGGCGAGCATTCCAGCCATCAGTGACCTTGAAGCCAGTAGATCATTTCATTGGGAATACTGTGCATTATATTTAGCAGACAAGACCAGATAAGCCCAGATACTCTCATACCACATCTTTTTATCCTCATTTTTTTTTTAGCGCGGACTAAGAATCAGGCGATGTTATTGCTCCAGTGATTTGAATTATAAATGTAAACTTCAAAGTTCTTGTAAAAGCATCATCTGCGTGTACACGTTTTCCCTGTTCAGCTCACACAAGTCCTTATCTGTGGCAGCAGAGAATCCTCAATCAATATTCTGTCTGTGATGCATGGAACCTCCTGTAAACGCATTTTTCTTCAAAATGGTGTTTATATGTCAGTCAATATATGTCAGTCTTAAGGGGCTAATTAGTCTCGAGGTACGACATCCATCTTGAGTGCTAAAGGTCCCAGATTTAGGTCCCGGTGAAGGCTAGGATTTTTTTAATAGTAATTTTCCATTGTCTCTGGGTTAGTAAGATTAGACGCCCTTGTGTATTATTGCGCACTTGAAAATACCTTGGCAGTTGGACATCGAAAAAATTAGCATAAAGGAGCTGCCCTGGCAAAATTTGGAGTTAAAAATCTACCCAAAGTAATTGAGGATCCCCGCCGGTGCAACGAAGCTCGTGCACTGCCCTGAAATGCTTCAGACCCAGGCTGGAGTTAGAAGAAAAAAGGAATACTTATGGGTGCACCCGTGTGTCATGATATTGATCCGTGGAAAAAAAAAACCAGTCTTCAAACCTTCAAATAACGCTTTAGATGTTATTAAACACTAAGATATTAGAAGTAGGTATAACAATAGTTTTCTCAACGATTAGTCCCAAGGTTCAAACGTCTGGGTGTGAATGTCAGGCAGAAGATGTCAAGGCCGGAAAAAGTGAGAGGGGCATATAAATCATGGAGGTAATGAGATAAATTATTCCAGCAACAAGAATAAAAAAACCGGGTTGTGTCAAGAAGGTGGAGAAAGGAAAGTGGAGAGGGGGTGGGATGAATGGGGTCTGGAAGTAAATAGGAATCAAAAGGGGGGGGGGGGGGGAAATAACGCTCATAGATTGAGAGCTGACTAACAACGAATGGAAAAACAATGGTCCTGAAATCTTATGCTGGAACTGTGAAAGACTTTTCTTAACTCGATCGGGTCTTGCTAGTCACACTCGCCATCGCCATAAGCTGTTAGTCCCAAGCTTTATCGTAGCACAGTATAACGCTGTTGTCTGGAAGGACGGAAAGGTGCTAATGGCATAATATAGACAGGGAACGCTTTATTTGCACCTGTAGGACGCCAGACATATGGTGCTGGATCCAAAAGGTTTAAGGCAATCGGCACTGAATTGGCAATGTAGTAAAAACCACAGCAGCCGCATTTACTTCCTAGGATATTCCACGTTACCGATTTTAGGCTGGGCTGATCCGAGAGCCGGGATCCATTACAAGATGTCTTCCGATTAAAAACCTCAAAAGTGTGATATAGATTACAGTAACTAGGCCACTAGCATGTAACCTGTCAATACTGTTGTTAAGGATGTCAAGAGTGTTATGCACGTGATATCACCGAGCAGAGGAGCACGGTAACGTCGTAATGACAATTTGAAGATGGTTACCCCACATTTGACATGTATCATAGATAAGCAGTGTTCTGTAATACGTTTTTCAATGTGTCTTAAGCAGATAGAACCCAGGACGTTCGAGCTGGCAGGCAAGAGCCACTGCTCACCAAGACTCATTTATATGTTTGTGCTGAAGATTTAATCATCATCATACTATAGCATTCACCAAGTAGTGCAGTACTGCTGCAATCTGTATTCGTAAATACATATCTTAGTTTGCCATTCTTATCTCCCCCTGTGTGTCTGTTTAATTTTCTATTTCCATTGATTTCCAATGTTTTTATCTATTAATCATTGGTTTTTCTTTTAAATCTCACGCTCATATATTTCTTCTTCTGTCGTTCGCCTGTAATACGCTCTGTATTTCAGCCCTTTCGTCTCTCGTACATATTTCACATCAAGCTGCCCTGGTGTAGCGACTAGACTGTCGCGTACGGATCAGAAGGTCGGGAGTTCAGGTCCTGACAGAGCCGAACTTTTTTCATAAATGACCTTGGCTTTAACACAAGTCGACGCAGCTTTTAATGGGTAGCGGGTACAGTCGTTAAAGGTAAAGGCGGCCGGTGGGATGTTTACCACATCGCCCACCGAATGCGGGCTGGTCTATAAAATATTGGTCTAGCGATTGGTCTAGCGATTGGTCTAGCGATTGGTTAAGCGATTGATCTAGCGATTGGACTAGCCCAGTACATATGAGGACATGGAACAGGGTCGTCTGTCAACTTTCTATACATTTCGCTGACGTTTTCAGTTCATTCTGCGGCTCGCAAAGTTTACTTTCCACTGCTGTTCTTTTAGCTTAATGTTTGCCTTAGTATATTCTTTCAATCAGGCGCCGTCTCCAGAGTGAAAGTTGGCTGCAATGGATCTCCAATACGCTCTGTTTCTAGTCCTGGTTTTACAGTCTGTCCGACTGCTGCTTGTCCATCTCTTGATATTGTCCTCACATTTTTATCGTTGCCCTTTCCCCCCAGTATGGTTTTTAAAAGGGTCTTAGGTCTTTTACTGTGGCCCAAGTATTTCAGTTGTCTCTTTTTATTTCTTTCAGTAATCCTCTTTTCATCTGTAGTCTTTCCAGAACCTTTGTGTTGGACTACTTTTGTTTCCATGAAATATGACCGATTCTTCTGTATACCCACACTTTCAGAGACTCAATTCTATCAGTATGTTGGTGATATCCTGAAAATAATGATTTTTTTTTTGGTAAAGGGGGGGGGGGTGATCTCCCGATATAATTACCTTTATCTTTTGGTGGTATTCTGATATAATGATCCTTATCTTCTGGTGATATCCCTATATAATGATCCTTATCTTCTGGTGATATCCCTATATAATGATCCTTATCTTCTGGTGATATCCCTATATAATGATCCTTATCTTCTGGTGATATCCCTATATAATGATCCTTATCTTCTGGTGATATCCCTATATAATGATCCTTATCTTCTGGTGATATCCCTATATAATGATCCTTATCTTTTGGTGATATCCCCATATAATTATCCTTATCTGTTGATGTTATCCTGATATAACGATCCTTATCTTTTGGTGATATCTTGAAATAATGATCCTTATTTTTTTTTGGTGATATCCCGATATAATGATCCTTATCTTTTGGTGATATCCCGATATAATGATCCTTATCTTTTGGTGATATCCCAATATAATTATTCTTATCTTTTGGTGATATCCTGATATAATGATCTTTATCTTTTGCGGGTATCCTGATTTAATAATAATTTTTTGTGGTATCATGATTTAATTATCCTTTTTTTAGTAGTATCAGGATTTAAGTATCCTTATCTTTTGATAGGCCAGTCACCGTGGTGTGACTGCTAGATGCTAGCCTGCGCATCGGAAGGTCGTGGATTGAGGACCTGATGTAGCCAAACTGCAAAAAAAAAAAAAAAAAGAGATCTCGGCTCCCAGGTCGACCCAGCCTTGAGCGGGTGCCAATAACAGTCATGGAAAGTAAAGGCGTCCACATCACCCACCAAGTTCTGTTTGGTATTTAAATATAGGTCTAGCCCTATATTTTTTAGGAAATGAAATAATATAAATACACACAATAAAATAATAAACCCATGAAGGAGGGTAACAATATAAAAAGGGAGAAAGAACAACAGCCTAATTATAAATAAAGAAAAAATGTGCGCATAACCGAAAAATACAAACACGGAAAAATTACCTATATTAAACGCAGACTGAAACATAATAAACTTGAGATAAATTTTAAAACACATAAAGGAACAATTAAAAAAAAAAAAAACAATTGAATAGAACCATATACACAGAGAGAGGAACTATAGCAGGGGAAAGAGAACAATTTAAAGAAGAAAAGCAACACACTGAAGACAGAAAGAAATAATGCAAAGTGGAGAAAGGAACTGCATAGAACCGGGAACATGACCAGTTCAAACACAGAGACAGAAATAAATATAAACCAGCGGAAAGGAACAATATACCAATGTGGAAAGGAACAATGTAAAACACAGAAATAAACAATATAACTTTTTGAGAAGGAGCTAGTATAATCACAGAAAAGGAAACATAGTAAAAACTTATTGCTCTGACGCCACCTTTGCTGGTACTTAACTTAATACTGAACATGACGGCGTGAAAATGGACTGGATGCTAAAAGCATTGTTTGCTACTTCTAAGAGGTCAATTGTCACTCTGGGTTTGTCACCGGCACACAACACTTTTATACACTCTGGTACTTCAGGCACTGATGGTCAGTCAGAGGCGAGACTGCCCTTGTTGCAGATAACTAAATTCCCGCACAGGGTGAAATATGTGTTATACAAAGTTCCCATGGTTTCCACGAAACGTCATTCTGTTCGCCCGTCTGTCTGTTTTTCTCTGTCAATGTCTTTCCGTTGCTCCATTTGTTTGTCTGATTACCTATCTTCATATCTACCTGTATATCAATCAAGCAATCAGAGAGTCAGTTATTTATTGAAAAAAATTGAATAATAAGCCTGACAATCTGCCTGCCTGCATTTCTGTCTGTCTGTCTCTCTGCCTGTTTGCCTGCCTGCTTACATGTCTGTATGTCTATTGTTTTCTATATATTCACCCTCGCAGGCGTCCGCGGCAAGCACTGAGGAGGAGAAGAGGAAGAAGAAGAAGATGAAGAGAAGGAGGAAGAAGAAAAATAAGAAGAAGAAGAAGAAGAAGAAGAAAAATAAAAGCAGAAGAAGAAGAAGAAGAAGAAGAAGAAAAAGAAGAAGAAGAAGCAGAAGAAGAAGAAGAAGAAGAAGAAGAAGAAGAAGAAGAAGAAGAAGAAGAAGAAGAAGAAGAAGAAGAAGAAGAAGAAGAAGAAGGAAGAAGAAGGAAGAAGAAGGGAGAAGAAGAAGAAGAAAAAGAAGAAGAAGAAGAAGAAGAAGAAGAAGAAGAAGAAGAAGAAGAAGAAGAAGAAGAAGAAGAAGAAGAAGAAGAGGAAGAAAAAGAAAGAATGAATGAATAAATAAATGAATAAATCAAAAACTGACATCAAATATATCAGGACATTCCCACCCGTCCCCTTCTTCAGTAATCAACGAAGAGCCGACATGCTAATAGTACCAGTTGCAACCTGATTAAAAGTTCGCCTCTGTTACCCCTTCAGTTAGAATACTTTCCACATAAACTACAGCCCCCCCCCCCACTTCCTTTTTCACATTACATTAGTCTTTCGAGCAATGTATTCCCTCTCTGTTCTTTCGCACTGTCAATTTGAGTAGTAATATCTAGCTTTACTGTCAGTTTGAGTAGTAATATCTAACTTTACTGTCAGTTTGAGTAGTAATATCTTGCTTTACTGTCAATTTGAGTAGTCATATCTAACTTTACTGTCAATTTGAGTAGTAATATCTAGCTTTACTGTCAATTTGAGTAGTAATATCTAGCTTTACTGTCAATTTGAGTAGTAATATCTAGCTTTACTGTCAGTTTGAGTTGTAATATCTTGCTTTACTGTCAGTTTAAGTAGTAATATCTAGCTTTACTGTCAGTTTGAGCAGTCATATCTAGCTTTACTGTCAGTTTGAGTAGTAATATCTAGCTTTACTGACAGTTTAACTGAATAATATCTAGCTTTACTGTGAGTTTGAGTATTCATATCTAGCTTTACTGTCAGTTTGAGTAGTAAAATCTAGCTTTACTGTCAATTTGAGTAGTAATATCTAGCTTTACTGTCAATTTGAGTAGTAATATCTAGCTTTACTGTCAATTTGAGCAGTAATATCTAGCCTTACTGCCAGTTTGAGTAGTAATATCTAGATTTACTGTCAGTTTGAGTAGTAATATCTAGCTTTACTGTCAGTGTGAGTAGTAAAATCTAGCTTTACTGTCAATTTGAGTAGTAATATCTAGCTTTACAGGTACTGTGTTTCGGACATTGTCCTTGCATAACCTTTACCGCGAATCTTCACTAACCAGCTCTTTCACCACTGTTTCACCAGCTATACATTCCCGGCACATTCGGTCCAAGGTAACTATCTCTCTGTGAAAGTCTGTTTTGCTGGGCGGCTCTGTGACCCGTTTCTCATCATGCGCTGTTTTCTCAGTAGCACAAACAGATTTAATAGTGACTTCTGCTTGGGGAATCCAAAAGCCGCCTTTCTTTAGCAGTTGCCCCTCGCTGTCTCCCAAAACCTCGTGCAGAAAGTGTTCTCTGTTTGTTGTGACTGTGAGGTATATTCTCGCTTGCTAATAGAAAAATGAGAAGAAGAAGAAGAAGAAGAAGAAGAAGAAGAAGAAGAAGAAGAAGAAGAAGAAGAAGAAGAAAACAGAAGAAGAAGAAGAAGAAGAAGAAAACAGAAGAAGAAGAAGACGAAGAAGAAAAAGAAGAAGAAGTCGAAGAAGAAGAAAAAGAAGAAGAAGAAGAAGAAGAAGAAGAAGAAGAAGAAGAAGAAGAAGAAGAAGAAGAGAAGAAGAAGAAGAAAAGAAGAAGAAGGAGAAAAAAAAAGAAGTAGAAAAAGAAGAAGAAATGAGTCCGTCTGTATTTCTATGTGTCTTATACATCTGTTTGTGTCTGCCAACAGCACACCTCTCTGTCTATCCCTGTATCCATCCTTCGGAAACAGACAATCCCATTTTACAGCTGCCACTGTCCCTGGCCTTAGGTTATGTATTACAGGCTAGGGTAATCACTCTGAGAAAACGGAAGAAGCCAAAGCCACAGCCCCTACTCCAGTCAACAGCCGCAAAAAACACAGTAAATACATACGAGTGCCCAGCATTAAACCAAAGTTGCGCCTTCAAGCAGCCGTCAGGCGCATACCTCCAATCCTCATTGAAATCTCCAACAGGAAAGCTGTTGGTGAGTAGGGCCTGGGGCACCTTTCAGCGGCAGCAGCATTTTTTGAAACATTATTTGTGCGCATGAAGTATGTTCCAGCCCTCCCCAGCCCCTCCTTTTTTTTATTAATAATTTTCACCAACAGCAAGCAAACTGCGTCATAAACTCTATTCCACCAACTCAAGACAATTTCAGCTCGTGTTGTTAAGTTTGACGTTAGTTCGACGTTAGTCTCCCCCCAAAAAGAAGGTCACTTTTCATTCACAAGTTTGTTAGGCTGGTCGACTTTCCTGAAGGTTACGGGTGTGCCCAGCTGTTGTTTGGTTTCTTCCATATCTTGCGTTTACGTTTTTATTTCGAGAAAGAGTGACACATAGGTTGCAGCACTCGATTTGGAGGGGGTGGGATGGAGGGTGTTAGATCCAGTTTCTCTATGTTTTGGAGTGTTAAAAGCGCTGGCGTACTGAAATATACAACATGCGATATCAACTGCATTGCGGAACACCCCTGTAACCTTGTGCGAAGAGCACGGAGCTCAAAGACTACCAATCAGCAGTGAGCAAGTGTGTATATGGGCCGGGTGTGGGGAGACTAACGTCTAACTAAGTTTAGTAAATACTGTGTGTCTTGTAAAAAAAAAAATAGGTTAGTTGCGTATCCTTTACAGGACGTTGCAGAACAAACCCCAACAGCCCCTAGTAGTTGTGTGGTTTTTCTAGGCAAATTTACGTCCAATAGTTTGCCATTGCTTTCTTGACGGTCGGCTTTCTTGATACCACTGTCGAAACCAATGCAAGGCGCATGGCCCGCAGCTGGGATCGAACCCAGCATCCGGGCATTACGAAGCGTTCGCATCGACTTAGCCACAGAGCCAAAAAAAAAATTTAACTCATTGGAAAATAAGCCCTTGCTTGATTTTTTTAAAGGATGGTCGTAATACAATGTCCGACAATAAAGTCATGAGACTAATTCCTAAAAAGTTTAAAAAATCAACAGTTGAAGATATAACCTGTATTTTTTTCAAAGTAAGCCCTTTGTGCATTGAGACAGCAAGTGGCACGATCTAACAAACACTGGAACGACCTTTATAGTTCTTTTGTTGTTATGGTCCTTAAAGTCGATGTTATGACCCTTTAGATGTCTCAATATCGTCAAAGAAGCGTTTTTTCAATGGCAACTTCAATTTTGGGAATAGAAAATAGTCGCAGGGAGACAAATCTGGCGAATAGGGTCGATGGCTGAGAACACGCACTTGTTTTGGGGCCAAAAATTCCTGTACAACTCCGCCCTTTGACGGTGAATTGTTATGAAAAAGGAATAAATTTCCAGGTGTTGAATACAAACCGGCAAGCACCTTTCTTACATGCCCAAAACTTCCACTAAAATTTTACAAATAGTCGCGGTATTAACACTAAATTTATCTACTATCGTCCTCACAGTCGAACAACGATCTTCTTGTATTCGTTCTCGGAATTTTGCAATGAGTTCCTCATTGCGAACATAAATTAGGCGCCCAGGTCTAGTTGCATTAGTATTCATTTCTACACCACTTTTGTATCGTGAATATCAGCTGAAAATATGTGCACGAGATACACAATTATCCCCATAAATGTTCTGCATCAATTCAACTGTTGCAATGGCGCTTTTTCTGAGTTTTAATTAAAACATAATTTAATGTCAGCGTTTTGCTCAATTTTGATTAAGTAACAATGCACCTCTGACTAGGTTAACAAAATGGCGACTTATTTGTTGTCTGCTTATCGGGCGGCGATGAAAAGTTACAAGATCATTGATGAAGGTTGCCTTTCTGGCTTCCATGCTTTGAATCATAGATAACATTTTGTCTTGGCCCTAAAAAAATCAGTATCATTACTTAATTTTCAGACCTTGTACAAGCCCTACCTTAAATGTCAACCAAATCTCATCCGTCCATTGAAACAAACGACGTGCATGTTGGAATATGAAGAAATATTGTGTTGTATTTATAAATACAAATAGATAATAATATTTGCAGTAATGTGTGAAATATATGATAGTATAAATAGATATTTGGGTCAACCATACGTTAGTCTCCACACAGAAAGTAGGTCACGTTCCATTGATAACTTTCTTGGACTGGTCTACCCTGCTGGACGTTATGGGTGTACCGATCTGTTTGCTTTCTGGGATATTTTTTGATTCCGAGATAGAGAATACCTGTGACCTAGGTTTCATCACTCTCTAAAGGGGTTTTGTGTTAGACCCAGTCTGTCTGTGTTTTTGTTGTGTTAAAGGCGCTGGAATGCTGAAATATAGAAGACGCGATATCAACGGCATTGGAGAATACCTCCGTGACTTTGTGCCCAGGCCGACTTACTTAAGGTCGACCAATTAGAAGTGAGCTAGCGTGTCTGTGGGCTGTCCGTGGGAAGACACATGTATTACCGATGAACAATGACATCCGCGGAAAAAAATTCCAAGTCGTCTTTTGGAGGAAAGATTAATCTAAGACTGGGTCTGCTTTTCGCGGAAACACTGTAGCAAGAAAGCGAAAGACTCCCGCTGACGAATCGTGTGTGTATGTGTGTGTATGTATATATATATATATATATTGCAACAGCAGGCCTTCTAACAGTACAGTAGAATTGGTCTAGCAAAAGCAGCATTCCAAAAGATCTGAAGCATCTTATGAAAAAAATCCCTCTCATTAAACATCAGAAAATGAGTACTGAAATGTTACCTCGAGCATGTTCTGTTGTATGATAGTGTATCTTGGAATGTGTGCAAACAAATTAAGAAGAGCTTGGAGGCAACTGAGATGTGGTTCTTGAGAAGAATGTTGAGAATACCTTGGACTGCCAGAGTAACTAACAATGATTGCCTGGAAAGGCTAATGAAAGTAGAGCACTATAAACAACAATGAGAAGGAGACGAACAAAGCTCTTTGGTCATGTGATGAGAAAATAAGCACCAAGAAATATCTTCACGATTGGAAAAAATCACGGGTAGAAGAGGCAGATGCAGACCAAGAGAAATGATGGTTAATGGCGACAGTGGCATGGAGGAATACTTTCAGTAGAATAAATCCAGAACACCAAACACCGATATCTTTGGAGATGCCAGCTTGCAAGGCACTCGATGATGATGAGGCTTTTAAAGAAAAACGTGGTCCACAGGCGGTGTTAGTATCAAGAGATCAGCGAACAGCAGTATGAGGGAGTGCACAACCACAATAGTCAGAGACCAAAGAACAATTAATGTAGCCGTCTTTACTTCACGGAACATTACTGGTGCCCTTATTATGTTGGATGCTAGGCTAGGTCAGTTTTAAAAATCTACCTCGCTGGGGAATTAAGTACTACACCTTTTTTTTTTTACATCAGGCACTACATATTCCGTTTTTGTGCATTTGTGTGTAATGTAATACGGGTATACGTGCCCAATATGTTAGCCTTTAAAATCAAAATTGGTTCGTTCATTCGTTTAGACATGTATTGCTTACCAGAAACTGATGTTTCTTTTATATCACAAATACTTACACCATCACACACGCGCAACTCTCTATAACAAACACACACCCAGACACACACATACACAATACACACACACATATATATCGATGTATATATATTTATATATCGTCACAGGGAACGGTCGTAATGGGTAATGTAGATGCTTTTGCGTACCCGAAGATTGTGTATTTTCATCTAAAAGTTAGTCTGTCTGTCTGTCTGTCTGTCTGTCTGTCTGTCTGTCTGTCTGTCTGTCTGTCTGTCTGTCTGTCTGTCTGTCTGTCTGTCTGTCTGTCTGTCTGTCTGTCTGTCTGTCTGTCTGTCTGTCTGCGCCTTATTGCACAGGAATAACATGTTTTTTTTTTAAACGAAAAAACAAATTTCAAACAAATATTCCATATATGATAACTTATGTACGTGCCTTGGAAAGGTTAGGAAAAACGGGGGGGGGGGGGGGGGGGGTGTTGCTCAAGGGTACTCAGCTCTCAGATTCCGGCGCCTATGTTGTGATGTATGTTTTTTGAGCTCGCAAAGATTCGCTTTCAAATACATCTTCTTGAAGAACATGCCAGCACCGTCACTAAAGATGAATATCAGTTAATCAAAGAAAATAAGTTAGTTAAAGTCAAGAACTGATATCACAGCACTCAGGGCATTCCCATGCGTGCTCCGTCCTCATCTTCAGCAAACAGTGCAAAGTTCCAATACTGATGGTACCGGTCACAATCTGGTTATAGGTTCGTCTCGCCTTTCCTCTGAGTGTAAGGAGCCTCTGGTTACACTCAGGTGCCTCATTCTCTCCAGGCCATAATAATCTAGTTTCTCTACTGATTCCGTTACTTGTTCCCAAAGGGCCCTGACAACATCTGCCCAGTCATGCATCAGTTCACCACTCAGAGGTGCAGATCCAGCCAATCTGTTCTGCATGTTCATTACCCACCACGCCGGCATAACCAGGTGAAAAGATCCAAAGTATGCTCACTACCCGTGATCTTTCCAGTGAAGCTTGCCACTCTGCTCAAAGCATCCCTGTCTTCACCTTTCTCAGCATGCTTTCAGAGTCTGTTACAATTGCGACATGTGCATGCGTTTTGTTCTGTAGCCACTGAAGAGCTGCAGTTACCGCCTCCAGCTCCATTCTCATGCTAAACGTTGTGGTGTCATATGCTAGGCTGTCTTGCACTAAAGATTTTCCATTGGCTGTTGCTACGAGCTCCTAGGCACTTCTCTTTCCTCTCACCACCGAACCATCTGTATAGATAATCCGATCAGATCTAATCTAAAATCTAATCTAAATCTAATCTAATCCAGATCTAATATAAAGGTAGACGGACATGTTTTTCTTTTCAAAATGACCCTAGCTCCGAGGCCGCCCAGTTTTAACGGGCAACAGATAAAAGTCACAGAAAGTAAATCAACCGGAGAAAATGTTGACTGGGTGCCGATTGGTCAATAAAATGTAGGTATAGCACAATATACCCAGTACTTCTAAAGGCATAAAAAATGGTCCTTTAGACACACACACACACACACACATATATATATATATATATATATATATATATATATATATATATATATATATATATATATATATATATACCTTTACCCTTTTTTGATGTTAGATGTATTCCATTCTACCCGGTGCAGTCCTTTCGATAGCATGGGTGGAATTCAGACCCGCACCTTTGGCTTTGTTTAGTAATTTCAGTTTTACATTTTCTCTAAGAATGTGGTTTTCTGCTGCCTTTCAGATTGTGTCCAGTATAGTGCAGTCTTCTTTGTTGTTTAAGCATCAATCCAAACCTGCGTTTTCCGTATATTTCTCTTATTTTCTTGGCTTTTACAAAAATTTACTGCATTTAATGTTCATCAATGTCCTTAGTAATTTATTTTAGAATGCAAATAATAACCATTGTTCTATATCTTTAGTCCTTCTCCAAGATTTCAACCTAAATAGTGTTTTAAATTCTTAAATCCCTCGCTGTCTCTCTGTCTCTCTCTGTCTGTCTGTCTGTCTCTCTCTCTTTCTTTGTACCCCAGCAAGACAAAACACAAGCGATAATCACCCAGTGACACAAAGTGCCACCATTCAGATGATGATCATCTGTGGAGAGGTTCCAGAAATACGTTTCAGCCGTTAGGCCATTATTATGGCCTGGCTATATTCAGAGCTCCCGGCAAATGCCAGGGTGGGGCTTCAACGAACGAAATATTGCATCCCACATGGGGACGACTGGTATAAACGGTAAACATAATTTCTTTAGTAGTAGTAGTACATTTTATCCCACTAGGACACCATACAAGCGATAAACAACCGGTGACACAAAGTGGCACCATGTGGATCACCCGTGGAGAGTTCCCGGAAACTTTCAGCCATTTTTAGGCCATATTTATGACCGGGCTATATTGCGGCCCCTGACAAGAGCCAGGGTAGGGCTTCAAAATATCGAAAAATTGCATCTCACAAGGACATAACAGATAAGAACGCATTCAAATTACTTCATTTGATTAAAATCGTGTGTCTCACTGTTATTCTGACAGCTCGTTTGAGATGCCTCATTTACATGGCTGTGATCTTCGCTCATTAGCTGTAGTAAGCGTTTAATACTCGACACACTAGGTGAAAACAAAACATGCCTTGATATTGATTCAAGCATCTTTGTATCCCCAGAGAGAAGAAGCTTCTGAGAATAGAAGCCATCGCTGTCAACAGAATGTCAAGACCAGTCAATCTCTCTTGTATTGCGTCCCTTCAAGAAACTTGGCTGCAAGATGTCTTCAAAACTCTAGTCTCTTGCCCAGATTGAATACTCTTCGTTGGAAAATTCGGGTTTTTCGTCCACTTCTCGACTTTGGTCTTCATCCAGAACTCGAGTTTTATGTGCATATCCGTTTCAAAGACCTTGCTTATTTGTATGCATTCTGTTCAGTCTCTTGTCTCTCAGGCAGACGCACTGCAACTTTAAAGGAAACACTCTTATCTACCTGCCTCCATCTACAGGCTTGTTGTGTCTTTTGTTTATTCAACGAATCAACATCATTTCACACTGGTGTAAACAGTAAGTGCTCCTTTCTACTTCTAACTCAAGCCCGAGTTCGAAGATTCTCAGCGCAGTGCACGAACTTCGTAACACGGACGAGGATCCAGAAATAATTGAGATAGATTTTGTACGCAAAAATTTTGCCAGGGCAGCGCCGTTAAGTTACTCTTTTTCGATTTCCAACGGTCAAGGGATTTTCACGTGTGCAACAATACACAATGGCGTCCGATCTCATTACCCAGAGACCAGGAGAAATTACTAGAAGATCACGTGAAAAAAATCCCACCCCTCACCGAAGTTTGAACCCGCGACG
>CAJHNH020005266.1:0-23722 GCA_905116865.2 Candidula unifasciata
GATAACTTTCGTTTTTTTTTCCTAAGGGACCGGATATTTTAAAAAAAACGCCCTTTGGTTCCCGGGGTTGACGCGGCCTTAAAATGGGTATTTTAAAAGCCGGGGAAAAAAGGGCGACCGGGTGATGTTGACCACCTGCCCCCAAACCCCTTTGGTCTATAAAAATAGGTCTACCATTTACCCCCAAATCGCTAAAGGCTTTAAAGGGTCTCGTATGTTTTTTTTTTAATGTCCATGTCTTAAACTTAATAGAAAACGCACATTGGATCTAAAACTGACAACTATTCCTAGCATTAAAAAAAAAAATTCACCAAAACTTAAACTTATTTTTTTTTCTTCTTTTTCCCTTTGTGTTCGCTTTCGATTTAACCGACAGACGGGTTCTTGTATAAAATGACTGGTAAACTGACGTTTTTAGGGCCCCTTTTTGTTCAAAAAAATTTGCATGCAGGTGACTCACTGGGCCATATTCCTTCCTTGGGTTAACAAGGACGTTCGGGGACATGTTCTGAAGTCTGCACACATATTATATCATCAGTTCACTAGTAATACTAGGTAGGATCTAAAACTGTCATAAAGATAAGAAATTTGTCTTTTGGTTGGTGCAAGTTGAGTCACTCCCTCTCATAGCAATTTTCTGTGTTCCATTTATTACAACTCGCGATGTCCCTAACGGTTAAGGAAAGGTTACATCCTCAAATTGAATTTGATTATTTCTGTAGGTACATACTAAAATATTGACGGAAAATTAATTTGGGGCGCTAAAATCAACACATTGTCACGGATTTTGGTTAAATATGTAATTTTTTTTGCGGGCAAAAACTAAATCTTTACTCAACATTCCCAAAGATATTTCAAAAACTAACAAAGAAGGTTTAAGGAAAATGTTCACATACATTTAGCATTATATTTCAAACTTACTGAACTAAATACTAGTGACTTAAAGCAACGCTTTTAAAGTTATGTTCACTTATGTGGTACAAAAATTATTTCGAAACATGTTCACACGTTTTCTTTATTCAACAATTGTTCCATCTCTACTTCTGACGTTTGCTCAGCAGAAGTGGATCGATCATTTCAAATTCTCAACCTGGACGGCAGACCAACAAGGCAAGTCCTAGATATCCCATTCAACCTTCAAAGAGGTTATGATTGGGGCACCGGTAGCGACAAAACCAGCCATGTGTAGCATGCAGTATTAAGCAGATAAGGACCGAATTACTCTGCTGTGAATTCGGGATGGAAATTAAATCTCTGTTTGAGGGAACTGGCCTTACACTAGAATGTAACATTTCTAGCTTAACCCATTCACTAACACTTAAGTCTAGAGGTGAACAAACAACCAGAACGCTCCGCCACAATTTATGGCCAGTCAACGCACAGATTGAGAAGACTACTCGCCGTGGATTTTTTTTTTTTGTTTTGTTTCAGTTGAGATGATCCATAATTCAGAACTTCCGTGTCCTATTCAAATTCTTAGAGTTGGCCTCTCTGCCCCAGTTCTTCATCTAACTCATTCTGTTTCTTCTTCTTGGCGTTCACAGGCTGTTCGTCCATTTCTAGACTTTGGTCTTGTTCCGGAACTTGAGTTTTGTGTGCACATTGGCTCTACAGATCTGGTTTATTTGTATGCAGGCTGTTGGTTCCTTTTCTCTCAGGCTGATGCAGTCCGACTTGGAATAAAACAGCCTTAATTTGTAGCTTTTTTGCGACACGCGTGTTGGAAAAGGGGGGGGGGGAGGATTGGTTAATTTTTTTTTTAATATGGCGTTCTGAAACCCACACAGGGAATTTTACCTTCCAAGTCACAAATATTTGTTAGCTAAAGTAATTACCTCTTCCAGCATAGCAAGTGGAAGTATCATCTGCTTGGTACTAAGTTAAATAATTCACGTTTACTTCTCTCCGTTGCACATGTCACAAACTTGGCGTAATCTCGCATGGCGCGAGATTTCGTTTCGGCTCACATTCATGCCGTGGCCTTACCCACGGCTGTTCTGTGTTCTAGGGGTGTCATGTTGTGTTATTTCCAACGCTGTAAGCAGTCTATAATTCACGCTATGAGCAGTTTGCACGTTCTTTTTTTTTTCACGTTGTGGGCGTCAGGCCAGTACTGTGTGAATTACAGTGTGGTGCTATGGCCCTTAATCGCAATCATTGCGGCCTTACAAGGTGACTTGAATTTCTAGATGAATTTTTCATTAGGACTCCATCCCCCTCCCCTCCAACGGCCCCTTTCAGGGCTTGACCCAGAATGTAAGCAATTCTCAAACCAGTGACAGTTGCACAAGAGCTTAGTTGACAGAGAAAATAGAGCGGTCACTTCCACGATAATCTTTCGATGGATTGCTGATACACACACTAGCTCACTTCTGATTGGTCGACCTTCGCACACTACTACGGGGATGTTCGGCAAAGCCGTTGATATCGCGTGTTACCAAAGTACCGAAAGTACCGAAAGTACCGAACACAGTTAGTGTTCATGACAGTTAGTGTTCATGACAGTTAGTGTTCATGACAGTTAGTGTTCATGACAGTTAGTGTTCATGACAGTTAGTGTTCATGACAGTTAGTGTTCATGACAGTTAGTGTTCATGACAGTTAGTGTTCATGACAGTTAGTGTTCTTTCAAAACGCTCTAGGTTTCAGCACAAAAACATTTTTAAAATCTACACAACCTGACAGGACATTTAGCTGGATACAGATGTATGTGAAAAGCTTTCTCATCCTCCCCTCTATTTCTTGTCTCTCTCTCTCTCTCTCTTGCTCTCTCTCTCTCTCTCTCTCTCTCTCTCTTTCTCTCTCTCTCTTGCTCTCTCTTGCTCTCTCTCTCTCTCTCTCTCTCTCTCTCTCTCTTCCTCATCTCCTATTTGCCTCCCTCTCTGTGTATTTTTATTATCCTCTCTCAGGTTAATTTTCTCCATCAGCACCCCCCTTCCCCAGCCCATCAATCCCTCTCTCTCTCTCTCTCTCTCCCTGATATGTGTCTCATTCTGTCTCTCTTTTTTACATCCCTCCCTTGATTTATATAGATTTATATATATCCCTCTCTCGCTTTCTCTCTCTCTCTTTCTCTATCTCTATCTCTATCTCTCTCTCTCTGTCTCATAAGACATACACATACACATACACCTACACTGGTAAGCTTTCCAACAAACAAACACAAAACGCCACAACCAAGAGTGACAAAACGAACGTTGCTGTTAGCAAAACTTCATCAACATTCAACAACACGGAC
Organism: Candidula unifasciata; assembly: GCA_905116865.2. Classification (NCBI taxonomy): domain Eukaryota; kingdom Metazoa; phylum Mollusca; class Gastropoda; order Stylommatophora; family Geomitridae; genus Candidula; species Candidula unifasciata. The sequence goes on from CAJHNH020005266.1 coordinate 3,239, forward strand.
GGTGAAAGAGATGTATAAAATCTACACAAAACAACAGATGTTTAAAGGCTACAAATGCAAACAAATCCATTCTTGGTGTAATAGAAAGCTCTCATACACGCCAGAAAGCCTGTGTGCTAACAGCAAGCAAGGTTGTTTTGGCGTGTAGCTATCAACATCATCATCATCATTATCCCGTAACACTGCGTGTCACACGTCGCCAGTTGTTGACTGTCTGATCATCTCTTTCCACTTTTGGCGGTCAGTTGCGATGGACTTCGTGGTTGCATGCCCGAGGCCTGTCCAGTCAGTCAAGTTCTGTATTCAGGTCTTCCTTGGTTTGCCTCTTTCCCTTTTCCCCATCTGCTAAGCCCTGTAGGATTATTCGTCATATGTCGTTAGATCTTGTTACGTGCCCGCAACATTACATAATCTATCAGTCTTTTTGCTGCAATTAAAACAGGTTCACAATTGCCCGTGTGTAGCTATAGGTCTTCGAAAATTATAACGCATTTATTTGATTTGATTTGATTTGATTTGAACGCGAGGAACAGAGAATGGGACAGAAGCAGAGAAAAACGACAGGGAATTGCCCTTGCAGAGACCATGGTTGACTCCGATATGGTCTGCATCAATGATGGGAGGCCGACTAGAACGGCAATGAGGTCTGGCGATGCAGACACAGCCAATGACTTGGCATTTGTCTCCCAGTCGTCGGTTTTAGATGTTAAATGGACTGTCCTGAATGACTATGGGAGTGATCACCTACCATGTTCAGTCCTGATTTCTAAACCCAGTAAGGTTAAGGCTGGGAGAGCACGCAAGACCTTCCTGTATAAGTGGACCAACAACCTATTTGGACGCCTCAGACAGGGAGCATGCAACAGAACTACCAGAACTAATTTTCAACGCATTTATCAGATTGAACAACAACGCATCGGGAAATTTTTTCGTGTTGGACAGACATTCAAAGTGTGGCTTTTTGAATGACTGTGACGACAAAACCCCTCGGGTATCAGTCAAAAATAATTACAAAGTAGTCAAGTTCAGAACAGATATCACAGCATTCGAGACATTTCCATGAGTGCTCCGTCCCTATCTTAGCAGCCAGCTCAGAGTTCTAGTTCCCATGGTATCAGTAAGTAGTATATTGATTGTATGTCTTTCTTGCCTTTCATCTTAGTGTTGAGTTCGTCGGAACCCTTGTCATTCTCTGCAGCACTATTCTAGCCCAGTTACATAGTAATGTTTAATATGTGTGAGTGAACATAATAACCTTAAATGACTAACATAATATGTTAAGTACTAAATGTGCACAGAATATTTTCAAGGGTAAAAAAATTACCAGTTCTCATTTAACACGAACTATGTCCAAGTTGTTTTTTTTAAACGTATAAATCTTAATTAAAGAACAAATGAAAGAAGAAAAACATGAGGCAAAAAAAGTAATACATGCAAAACAAAACAGAATTAAAGATCACACTACAGGGATGCTTACAGAATATTGCTAGTCTATGTCTGCGCCCTATCAGACAGATTAACAAATTAAGACTTATTATCTTGCATTATATTATACACAAGGCTCTGATTGGTGATTTCAAGATGTGAATCCATACAGTTCTCCGCTGAATTTGTCTCGTGGGATGTGCAACACATAAGTGAGCTCACACAGAATTCTGAATCCGAGATCTAGATGCAGCTTCAAGGATGTGGCATTGCCAGAGACAACCAGCGCGGCGGCTGGAAGACCCAGGGCGAAATTCTTGTGCGCTAATTGGCTGATGATGACCTTTGCCAGGCCACGACCTCGAGCTTCCGGCAAGACGTACAGTAAACCAGTGGTTTCGTCCTGCAGGGTCAGCTCAAACCCTAGACATTGGTTGTTTCTGAAATGTATGGAAAGGGTGTTTTAATGCAAGAAGATCGGTTTCACTGCATCTGGTTTTGATCTTCTTTTTTTTTTCTTCACCCTCTTTTTCTTCTTCTTCTTCTTCTTCTTCTTCTTCTTCTTCTGCTTTTTCTGCTTCTTCTTCTTCTTCTTTTTCTTCTTCTTCTTCTTCTTCTTCTTCTTCTTCTTCTTCTTCTTCTTCTTCTTCTTCTTCTTCTTCTTCTTCTTCTCATGTTTATTATTATGATTATGATTAATATTATTATTATTATTATTATTATTATGCTGCTTCTGCTCCGTTTCCGCATCCCCATCTTCTTTCTCATTTGCATATATCTTCAGCAACTGTTTTCTTCGCCATTGTTTTCAATGTTTGGAATTTGCATACAAAGATGTCTATAGAAGTGAAGAACCCTTTAAAAGGGCTCTGTATGTATTGGGAATATAGGGCTAGACCTATATTTTATATACCATTGGGCACTCGGTGAGTGATGTCGTCAGCACCACCCAGGCCCCTTAACTTTCCAGGACTTTATCTAGTACCTACTAAAAGCTCTTTCGGCCTGGGAGTCAAAGTTTTTTTTTTTAATTATTATTGAGGCTCCGTCAGGTCCTGAACCTGCGACCCACCGATCCGCAGGCGATCGTCTCTCCGCTACACCACGCAGGTTCCCAAAGCTGTCTATGGTAACCATCAAACACCATTTTCACACATCGCCTCTTACAACACGCTGGAACAAGTATCCTTTGATGGTCGCCTGAACATGGCATTAGAAAGCTTTCGGGTAAACGATGAATGGTATCAACAAATTCTACAAATAAACAACACAGGAAAACTAGCAGTTTCCAACTTACTGGTCAAACAAGCCCACAGACGGGAAGTGAGTGATCAGTGCCCTGACAAACTCATCGGCATGAGCGCGAGAGTATTTCCACGTGCTGATCACCAGATCTGTGTCGGTCAGTGGGTCCAGATCTCTCATGGTGAGGTCACGAGGGACTGGTCTAGGATATTATACACTACGATATTAGGATATACGATATTATATGATGATAATACGAGAGAGAGAGAGACAAAGAGAGACAGACAGAGAGAAAGACACGAGAGAGAGACAGAGACATGGAGCAAAACAGAGACATAAAGAGACAAACAAAGAGACAGAGAGAGACATAAAGAGAGAGACATATACAGGGGGAGACAGAGATAAACAGAGAGAGACATGGGGAGAGATTGAGAGACAGCGAGAGACATAGAGAGACAGAGAGAGACATATACAGCGTGATAGAGACATAGACATGGAAGACAGAGCTAGACAGAGAGAGAACGAGAGAGGCAAAGAGAGACAGTGAGATACATAAACGGCAAGGCATAACGAGAGACACACAGAGAGACAAAGACAGAGTGACAGAGGGTGACAGAGACAGAGAAGAGACATATAAAGTCACATAGAGACAGAGATAGACTGAGACAGAGAGAGACGGTGACAGACAGAGTGAGAAATGCACAAATAATGGAGAGCGGGAGTAAATACACACGCAGAAACAACCAAAATTCACTGAATTTCTACTGCCTTCTTTCGCGATATCACCTACTTCCGGGAACACATACTGGGAAGGGGGTAAAAGTTTATACTCATTGCCTCCCTAACAAACACGTCGTACAAGGCGACTAATTAGAGATGTTCCCTAAGAAGTTTAAATGCATCTGCCTGAGAGGTGAGGACCCAACAGTCTGCATACAAATAAGCCAGATCTGTAAAATGGATTTGCACGTAAAACATATTCTGGAACAAAACTTGCCAGTCCTTCTCTGAACACTATAAGTTAACAGTCAGCCCACATCTGCTTTCTCGTGTCGTGGAAACGAGTTATTTGACCTGTTTATAATCCCCGATGGTTCTAGTCTGTGAGTTCTTTCACCTGTATATAATCCCCTATGGTTCTAGTCTGTGAGTTCTTTGACCTGTATGTAACCCCGTATGGTTCTAGTCTGTGAGTTCTTTCACCTGTATATATTCCCATATGGTTCTAGTCTTTGAGTTCTTTGACCTGTATATAATCCACTATGGTTCTAGTCTGTGAGTTCTTTGACCTGAATATAATCCCCTATGGTTCTAGTCTGTGAGTTCTTTCACCTGTATATAATCCCCTATGGTTCTAGTCTGTGAGTTCTTTGACCTGTATGTAACCCCGTATGGTTCTAGTCTGTGAGTTCTTTCACCTGTATATATTCCCCTATGGTTCTAGTCTTTGAGTTCTTTGACCTGTATATAATCCACTATGGTTCTAGTCTGTGAGTTCTTTGACCTGAATATAATCCCCTATGGTTCTAGTCTGTGACTTCTTTGACCTGTATACAATCACCTATGGTTCTAGTCTGTGAGTTCTTTGACCTGTATATAATCCCCTATGGTTCTAGTTTGTGAGTTCTTTGACCTGTATATAATCCGCTATGGTTCTAGTCTGTGAGTTCTTTCACCTGTATATAATCCCCTATGGTTCTAGTCTGTGAGTTCTTTGACCTGTATATAATCCCCTATGATTCTAGTCTGTGAGTTCTTTGACCTGTATATAATCCCCTATGGTTCTAGTCTGTGAGTTCTTTGACATGTATATAATCCCCTATGGTTCTAGTCTGTGAGTTCTTTGACCTGTATATAATCCCCTATGGTTCTAGTCTGTGAGTTCTTTGAATTTTACAATTTTCAAAATGCAAGAGATTAATCTTTCTCAGTTTAAATTATTACGATAATAATAGTGTTGATACAGTGATATCCCTGGCGTCGACGACGATAATGATGATAATGATAAAGACGATGATAATGATGGTGATGATGATAATTATGATGAATCACTAATGGTGATAAAGATAATGATCATGCTAACTGATAGTGATAAAACTGGTAATGGTGATTATTGGTGGTGATGATTGATTATGATTAGCATTGATCATGGTAATACAATAGTACGCTGCTATGAGGGTTCAAACCTTAGTTCAACATCTCCAGGGTTAGCCACTATTGCTATGCACCGGATTGTACGTGAAAACGAGTCTGTGCCGTTGTTGGTTTTACTAACAGCACCCACAACAGCGGCGTTGTCGTTGGACAGCACTGGGGAAGATGTAGAGATGTAAACACATAGTGCATTTATTGTTTGAAAATCCAGTTCCCTACAACCTTCCATTAATATCATCATCATTGTGATGTCGTGCTATTAGGGTAAAAATAAAGTGACTTATTTCGTATGGCCCGGTCTCTCTCGTCAGAACAGCTAGCTGCCTGCCGAGAGCTTCGCACAGAGCACGACCTCCGTAGCTCTGGTGACGATCTCTATGGATCACCATAAAAATTGCACTCGTGAACTAAACGGCGCCGCCGTGAAACGAATCCACGACCTTGGGAGCGCGAGACAATCGGCTTGAGCACTTGGCTACGGAACCCCGCCCCTCTCCCCCCAAAGGTCGCGTAGGTCTCGCACTCTGTTTCCCAGTTCAATCCTATCACGAGAAAGCTTTTTGATATCCTTAATGGAATCCATTCTGGCAACTTCGGCCTCTCTCATTAATGTTGGTCTGAGAGTTTCTCATGGATGACCTCGTTTTCTCAATGCCTGGAAAGTGAAGGTGGCAAGTGTGATAACTGACCACATCTACATTTCAGTGCCCTATATCTCTAAAATATATGGAGCTAACACCATAGGCCCAAATAGGTCTCTTGTTTGTAACAATAGTCTTTAGCTCTTTCTGTCCTACTAAATGTATCATGTGTAACAGGTTCATTGAAGGTCACAAAAAAAACGTACTAACTACAAAGTGTCTTTTACAATAGCGCTGGAAAAAATGATACCTTAATAGGTTCTCGTACTGCGTACCGTTGCGTACCGCTAGGAAAAAAAACTGCAAAGAAGTAACTATTGTCCGTATATGTCAAAAAACAAAAGGTACAGTTTGTTGTTTAATTTATTACATATGATATATGTAACAAATCTATCGAGATACTTTAACCAATAGCTCTACACATGTTGCATCTTTCTACTGTAGTTACTACCCACTTGGGCATCTGTTGCTAAATGTTCAAGGACCGAAAGAAAAATAGTCTTAACTTACTTTCAAAAATGCATGGTTCTGACCAGTCGATGAAACCTGGCCACGTCAGTAACATTTCCGCATGTACAGGATTGGGAGAGAAATAACAAGTACACCTAGGCTTGGTCAGATAGTTGATGATCTGTAAGTACAGTTGTAATAAATTGTTTGCATACGTATTTAATGATCTTTAAGTGCCGCTACATCAAACTGCGAACAGGTGTAACTTGTGATCTGTGAGTTAAAAAAATAAAAAAAAATAAATTAAACTGTTTGCAGCTGAAATTTATGATCGGTAAGTACAACTGCATTCTTTAACGAGGACCTAATGGATGGCAAATCTGGTGCTTGCTTCTGCGGCAACTCCAGCTGGAATCTCATACATGATTGACGAAAATAACAATACGGATACCTGAAATCTTGTTCTTCTTCTTCTTCTCTTTCACCGACTGTAAACTCCGGCGGAAAGTTCTGGTTGGGCGTCCACTTCTGGCCTCTGGCACTGTTCCAGAAACTGAGTGTTGCGTGTACATCCGTTTTACAGGTCTGACTCATCTTCATGCAGACTGTTGGTTCCTCGCCTCTCAGGCAGATGCACTTCGACTTCAAAGGAAGCTCCCAATTATTCGACTCTTACGACATGCTTCTGGGCAGACAGAGGGTCTATTCCAGTTCCCACCCTCCCTCCCCACCCCCCCCACACACACACATACACACAATGGAGCCCCGAAGTGCGCTGGGGTGCGCTGACTTTTTTTGGGATGTCTCGTTTTCGCTTAATTTTTTTGTAGGATTTCCTGTTTTCAGCTGAAATATTCAGTGGCAGGTCTTTTTTCAGCTTAAATTTTAGTGGGATGTTCCGTTTTCAGTTTAAATTGTAGTGGGATGTTCCGTTTACACTAAAAGGACTTCCTGTTTTCAGCTCAAACTGTTATGTGGGATGCCTCGTTTGCAGGACAAACTGTTAGTGGGATGTCGTGTTTTCAACTCAAAATGTTAGTGGGACGTCCTGTTTTCAGCTCAAACGTTTAGTGGGAGGTCCCGTTTTCAAATCACGATGTTATGGTGACCTAGCAACATATGGTCTCTATAAAACTGTCTAAGCTTATACTGTGCCAAGAAAAGATGGAAATGTGCACTCAAGTAAAATGGCATCATAACTGGCATGTTTGTGAGTCTGTGGGCACAATTACATCTGACTGTTTACATAGGAGATTAATGATCTTTAACTATAAAACATCACATTGTTTACAGATCATGTTTATTATCTGTAAGTCAAACTATTTGCATGTTAATTTTATGATCTGAAAATCCAATTACATCAGATTGCTTACAGGACAGATTTATTATCTGTGTGTCTAATTACATCAAACTGTTTACAGATGAGATTTATGAAATGTAAGTCCAATTACATCAAACTGTTTACAGATGAGATGTATGATATGTAAATCTAATTACTTCAGACTGTTTACAGATCAGGCTTACAAATTAGACCCTTACCTCATCAGGACAAGTATACCTGTCTGTTTTTCTATCTGTCTGTCTTTCTGGCTCGATCAGGCAAACGGTCAGATTGGTCACTCGGTGCTTGTGTGTGTCTTTACGTACGTGTATACTTACGTGCGTGTTATTGTATTATGTATGTACACACGATCGTGCGTACGTAGCATGCGTGTATGTATGTACATACGTACCTAGGCCAGCAGTACTTACATATGTATATGTGAATGTGTGTGTGTGTGTGCTTGTGTATGTATGTATTTATGTGTGCGCGTGTGTGTATATATGTATATATATGCGTGTGTATGTATGTGTGTGCATGTGTGTATGTATGTATGTACGTACACGTGGTCGTACATACGTACTTATGTGTGTATGTATGTATGTACGTACACATGGTCGTGCATATGTACTTATGTGTGTATGCGTGCGTAGGCCGACAGTACATACATATGTGTATGTATGTTTGTTTGTGTGTGTGTGTGAGTGTGTGTGTGTGTGTGCCCGCGCGCGTGCATGCGATGCTTCATGTATGCAAGTATGTATACATATATATATTTATACATGCATGAAGGTAGGTAGGTATGTATGAGTCATGATCCGAACGAAACAATTACCGTGACTGACAGTAATGGTCATCTTGTATTTCAGTACTAACCTGGCTGTTCTCGTCAGGAATCCCTTCTCCAACGGCTAAAATGGAATCCTGTCTTCGTAACACCCACCACGTTTGACCTTTCCATCTGCCCTCCAGAGTTTCTCGCAGCATGCATGACAACTAGGATGTGCAAAACGGTATTCTGACTGCAATATTTAACAATTCGAGACAAACTGAGCAATGATACTTCTTCGCTTTCATCGGTTGTAAAATTGAGGCAGAAAGTTCAGGTTGTTCGTCCACCTCGACTTTAGTTTTGTTCAGGGCCTGATTCAGAGGAATAGTTGATTAAATCAATGATTTCAGACAATTACTAGACGGAACAGCTGTAATTAGAGAGGCCGCGGATACATAATATGGTTCTGATCACAGCAAAAAGCCTTACTACATACTTCTGAGAAGTCTTTCGACGAATTTTTTGACTCAAAGAGGCAAACTGGAAAACTGAGAGTAACAAGAAAGTTATCATTTATTTAATTATAATTTATTTAAATCAAATCACTACAAAATATTAGCATTGTGTGGGCTTATTAAATGCGATGGTTGGGGCACATTAAAACAGACTACATAGAGACAAAACTGTGTACAGAAAGGAAGTCAACAGGAGTAAAACACTAGACAAACCAAGACGACAGTGAAGAGGAGAAGATGATAAATAATAGTTTGAAAAATTTTGACACAGCAACGAAAATTAGAGGAATCTTTGAAAGGGGTGCTTTATCTTTACTTTTTAGAGACTGTTTTAGATACATAAAGAATTAAGATATCCATCAAAGTTACTGTTTGTCAGTTGAAATGAGAAAGATAATTCTAAAGAGTTATATAAATCCTATCCTAATTAAGGAAGTGGACTATGACAGTTAAGCGATTAGTGAAAACAAAATATAGCGGAAGCTGCGGAGATGTGGTTATAAAGACAGATGTTGAGAATACCCTGGGCAGATAACAACAGTAACAAAGACGTCTTGAAAGAAACTAACTCACTAAGAGAACTGATTGCCCAATCAAGAGACGATCTACATACTTTAATCCTGTCGTGAGAATGAGAAAACTGGAGTACATCGTGACAACGGGAAAGCTGGAGGGGATAAGAGGCAAAGGGAGATCTCGAGAGAAGATTCTAGACAGTTTGACATCATGACATGGGTGATCATCTATGTCAGAACTAAGTGAATTGACACGAGACAGAAGGTTGTCTTTAGGCATGTCTACCAATGCTACAAAACATGAACTATATTAAGCCCACCTAAAAAAAATGGCTACAGCTTACGTCGTAACCTGTTTGATGGTGCCCCAATATAACTCTGCTATATGACGATAGGTTTCCGGAATTTATACTTGTTTGATTATCATCCTTAAGATTGTAATCCTACAGTCTGTATTCCTGGGGAGGAAACACTAAAAAAGAGGGGATAATGACGTATCTCTTTCATTCCCAACAGGTTTTGCATCAGACGCCTAGAAGGAGACCTGTCGTTACGAAAGTTCATAAATCATCATCATCATGTAGCCGGTCCTTTGCAGAACGTCGCTCTCATCACGATCTAAATGAAAGAAGCTCTGTCTCTCACCAGCTTTCCCACCTCATGTACTTTAATACTCAAGGAGTCATTTATATCCTCTGCCCGTCTTCGTGTTAGTTGACCCTGTCCCTCCTTCCTGGTACCATGCCTTCTGCTATTCCCCCCCCCCCCCAAATCCACCGTGGTGTTTGATGTGACCAAAATATTTCGGTTTCCATGACAAGCTGCTCTTTATTAGCCAATCTTACTTGATGTTCAGATCTTTTAAAATGCCAGTATTTCTTCTCTTCTTTGCCCATAGTATTCTGATAATCTTTCTATAGCATTTCAGCTCAAAAGTCCATGTTCTCTTTCTTAAGGAATGGAAGATGGTCCGCGACTCTCATCCGTATGTTGCTAGAGGGGAGATGCATGCTCTCAAAATTTTAATTTCTTTGTTCGTGCTTAACCATAGAATTTGAATACTGTTGCATTTTCAGTTCTTCATCATTCATAGTTGTTCTGGGTTATAGCCAGTTTTGCCTGTGGACATTATTTTCGTTTCTTTTAAATTCAAGAATAGAAATTCATAACTATAGGACTTTTAGATACACAAAACACACATTAGACGTGGCCACTGGGGTAAGCGTGCGGCGTCCGTGGCTTTGGCGTTGGGAGTCTGACTCGTGGTTCCAACGTACATCAATCGAAACCCACTGCTGGCTGCGTGGAATTTTATCTGGTAATCTGGTAATTTTAATTTCAGCTTCATAGCAAACGGGTCACCCCATCTTTGCTCCGCTCCTGTGCCAATGAAAAACACACAGAATGTTTATCACAATCCCTTGTGGAAAGACTGACAAACTGCTGTCTTAGCCAATCTAGCATACACTCGCATTAAAAGCATATGGTAGCCATCCGAAGTGCTAACACAAACAGTCTGACGTTAGAAATGCAGTTCATCATTGATGGTAGCAGAAGTCACCAAAAGATGAGCAGTTGCACACGCGATCAATTTTAATCAAATAATGACCCCCCCCCCCCCCCCCCCTCAATATTGCGACAACCGGCATCGCGCCATTTTCTGAATCTACTAATCACACCACCACGTTGGTTAGTCGAAAAACATTCCAAATGAAATCTGCAGCTCACAGTGTCACGCTATGAACTCAACTCAGAAGCTGGGTAACGAAACTATATACTTGCAGTCTACAAATGGAGCAAAAAAGCAACGGCCACAGTCTGGCAGAAGCAAAAAGATTTGCCTAGGCTCAAAACAGTCGCAGTGCCTAGTGTTCATTTGGATCTGAAGCATTATGTGAGGGTTAATAAACTGTTACCCCAGCAGTACCCTACTATTAGCTGGGGAAGGGATTTAGGACATTACATCTACCAGCAAGCGTCGCCCCAACAACGACCTGACTGCCTTCGTTAACGACTGTTCACCCAACAGCCATGCAGTTCTTTGGCACGAAGGAGACACTTTGAACTTGGGTTTCGGACTACCGACTCCCTACATGAAGATATATGTGTGCTACTGGTGTCCCGTAGCCAAAATACTATCTCACTGTATTCAGCACGCAAACTCAAACGCGCAGTAGTTAAAAAAAAACCCACACACACACATATACATACATTCATTGCCTGCCACCCGCTTGCTTGCTGGTGCAGCACACATGACTACATATTTATATAAGTTTATATATATATATATATATATATATATATATATATATATATATATATATATATATATATATATATAATATATATATATATATATATCGAGAGAGGGAGAGAGTGAGACAAGTCAAGAATGTGGAATTGTATCATGGTATGGGGCGTCGCCGGTCGACCCAGCCTAAAATGGGTATCAGGACGTATGTCCTGAGGAAGTAAAGACGGCTGGCGTAATGCTGACCACCCACCTAGTGCTGATTGGTCTGTAAGAAAATGTTTGATCTTCTTATATGCCCGATGCACCTACATTTGTGAAAAGATGTCTTTACTTTACTTTTTTTTTACTGTGGTAAGCCAGGTTTTTTTAGTGTACGCTGGAAAATATACATGAACGCACTGCACTATTGTTGGATTTCATTTTAAAGAGTCCATCATACACCACACATTACTTGGGACTGAAAACGTTATCAATAAATGTAATGGTTTTAATGATTATTCGTTTATATTTCATTTGCTGATATGGTAACTTACTTTCCACGAGAGAGGGAGGTGAGATTTCAGCCATTCAAAGACTTTCAACAAATCTTGCCCAGATGTTTTCACTAGACTGATAGAATCTGTGAAATGAAAGAAAACCGAAGTCGCAGGAGTAGTTCCTTACACTTTATAAGACCTTCTTTTTTCTTCTGCTCTTCACCCCCCCCCCCCCCGCTCTTTTTTCCCAGAGTGTACGCTTGTAGTTTACGGTGTTTCGTCTAGGCTTCGGGCTGTAGCTTGGCAATGAAATACGGGCGCTCCTTTGACTTGTTCCCCAAAATGGCGGCTTTAATATGATGCCGTTCGAAAGAGAGCTAAATTGGCCAATTTCTTGCCATTAAATATCCAAAAATATCCGAATGCGGGTCAGTTCTAATAAAAATATATGTGCCGGCTCTGGATAACGAAACAAATGCTCTGACAGGGTCTCGGCGATACGGTGCTTGCCGACCTGCTTTTGCGAGTGTGCCTCACCGCCCAGGGGTATCCCCCGCGCCGCTACGCGCGGCATGGATGGGGGCTAAACTAGATGGCTGGGACTCACGAGTGGCAGCTACCGCATCTCCTGCAACTTCCTCCAATTACTGTACTCGTGAGTCCCAGGCACCTAGATACGCTCGGCGATGAGTTTAATCGCGTTTGGCGCATGCCGACAAGTCTGACATCTACCGCTGCTAAATCCTCCAATCGGAAGAACACAGTATTGCTAATCGCTTTCATCGTCTGCAATGTCTTGATATTGGTCAACGGTCGCTAAATATCGTCTGCTAGTATCGTCGTCTGCAGAAACGCTCGAAATTTTTGTCAACGGTCGGTATTTATCGTCTGCTACTAGTACCGTGTGCAATGTTGATAGTGACTGTCACGTAATCCTAGTATTGCCGCGATTATTTGTCCCTTGGCAGACAGTCCGTATTTTAGATATACGGGAACACCGTCGTTCGGATATTTTAGGATATTTTATGGCCAACATGTGGCATGCCGCCATTTTGGGGAACAAGTCAAAGGAGTGCCGAAATACGTAAAACACATTGCGGAAACATTGTGTCCCGATTCACTATCTGTTTACATTCTAATACTGTCTTACTGTCCGCCAATATGGAGTTCAAATTGTTCTTCAGCTCCATACTGGTTTCCGAGTTTGAAGAAGGGTAGGTGAAATCTGTAGAAAAGTACTGGTACTGTACCCGGTTAGTGTCTACACTGACCGTGTTGTGACCTCGGTGTCAGTGCATCAGACTTATGGATTTAAATGCACAGCTATTTAGAGAATTAATAAATATTCTTGCTACTTTAAAAACATGAGGTGTTTTTTCCCTACGAGTCAAGTACATCCAAGAAATCATTTTCAATCCCATAACACGTGTGTGCAAACAACACTAGAATTTCTTAGAAAACGAAAATTCTAAAAAAAAAAAAAAAAAAATCTTAACATGCATTTCTAGGGAATCATTCAAATTCTATACATATTTCGCTTCTTCTTCTTCCTCGTATGTTCTTACAAGGCCAGTTAGCACGTTGTATTGTAATTGACACCTAAGTTGTGATGTGTGTCCCTTTTAGTAAATCACACCCGATTTCGGCAAACCGTTAATTAGCCTCCTTTGACGACCTTATGTAAATAGGGTGCTGGGTCTTTTCCATGTTCATCCCCAAAAATAAGGGCCCTGAACCTACCCAGAACATCTACAATAAATACGAGTGTTCTTGGAAGTAAAAACTGTCAGCATGGTATTGATTGTGCCATCTATCTAGTAATGCGTCCCAATGTAGACGTAGCCTAACCTATGGGTTGAATAAGGTTCTGGGACTTGTCCCGTATGCTTCTCATCCGAATGGTGGGTGGCACTTTGTGTCACCGGGTGTTAATCGCTCGATGTGATGTCCTGGTGGGGTTGAATGTCAGTCAGTGACTCACTCACCTAAAGTCGATTGGTCTATAAACATGGGAGGTAGAAAGATGATTTTTACTTTAATAGATGTCAGAAGTTTCTCCTTAGTTTCAGCTCAGTCAAGATTGCTCCCAGGGCCATATTTAGTAATGATTTTGACCTAAGGATTTTGGACAATATCAGATAGAGTACTATTAGTATAACTTCGCGGCAGACCGCTTGACGTCAACTTAGTACGGATTTATGCCCCAACAATTGATAGTTCAGATAAAGATATTGACGCATTTTATGACGAGTTAGACATGGCTGTTGATCAATGCAACAATTGTTAAGTAACAATGGTACTTGGAGATTTCAACGCGAAAATAGGAAGTGAAAAGTGTACGGAATAACGGGTGGCTATGGCCTAGGAGAAAAGAATGTGAGAGGTGACAGATTAATAGCATGGGATGAGTCACGCAGCATGATAATAGGTAACACCTGGTTTAAACACCATCCTCGAAGATTGTGGACTTGGAAAAGTCCTGATGATAATGTCTGGAATCTGATTGATTATAATTTTGATTTCAAGAAGATTCAGGAGCAGCTTAGTTGGAGCAAAAACTAGACCAGAAGCAGACTGCTTTAGTGACCATGTTCCAGTTGTAGGAAAAATTAGAATAAAACTAAAGAACATTAGAAAAACACCACAGAACATCAAGTTAAATTTAGGAATTCTTAGAACGGATAAAGAAATTAGGGACCAGTACAATATCACTGTACAAAACCAGTATAATGCAATGGAAATTATACAGACTATTGATGAACAGTGGGATATGTTGCGTGAGTCAATTCAGCAGACATCTAAAAAGACAATCCCAACAACCCATAGAGTTGCAAAAAAAATGGATGTCAACCGAAATTCTGCAGTTGATGGATGAAAGAAGGAAGAAAAAGAATGATAAAGAAGAATACTTTAGAATACAAAAAGAATTAGTGAACAAATGCAAATTGGCTTAAGAAGCCTGGCTGAATCAAGACACAATTTAAACATTAAAAAAAAAAAAAGGTAAAGTCGGGAGATGTGAACCAGCGTCATTGCACACGTTTATAAACCATAAGTACGGACAGCTGATGAGAAACTGTCTGCCTGTGTTGCCGTCCGTGCGTAACCCTGTAGCTACAGAGACGTTCCTCCATTTACCCCAGAGTGTTAACTCTGGTACCCATTTCCTAGAGGCTGGGTGAACACCGAGAGCCGCCCGGTTTCAAACACCGACCGTGGGCTTCAGCGAGTCGCAGCTGGATTTGAAAGCGAGCCTCGTATCGACTGCGCTAACGCGGCTCCCGAAACACAATTTAAATATATGACAATACAATTGTATATGTTTGGGGAGCGGGATTTGCTTAGGTCCCTGCAGACTGTGTATTGGCCTAATATGTAGATTTTTAAACTTATGCCCTAATTTAGCACTAGCTGCACCTCAAAATGACAGACTCCAATAATACACACACAAACGTCAGGCGTAATTCCAGAAACAGATGTTATAACGATACACGGATACCGATACCGACCTTTATGACAAAGCAAAATAGCTTATTTGCTCTGCTGTTAGTGGGAAACTTCTGAGGTCAAAAACCTAGACTGTAAAGCATTTATGTGGACATGTAAAGGGACATTCTTTTCAAGAATATTCTGGTGAGGGTAAAGCGTATCATCGAGAGAACTTGGCACACGAAACTTCACAATATAAAAACTTTTTAATGATCATCTTTTTATCTTTATGTCTTGCTGTTTATAGGGAACATAAGGCAATCTATTCCTCCATGCCGTTTTATCCTAATCACGCTCTTCGGTATCATGGGGGAATCTAGCACAGTACCTTTGGCATCTGTCACCAACCTTCATTGCATGGTTTTTCTATCACCCGCATGTCTGTGTGTGTGTGTGAGAGTGTACGTGCAAGTGTAAAAAGATAGTATATGTTCATACCCCCATGGATAAGGCGTACAATATCTATATAATTTGTTCAATATCTGGATAATGTGTACAATATCTGGATAATGTGTAAAATTTCTGGATAATCTGTACAATATCTGGATAATGTGTACAATATCTAGATAATTTGTACAATATCAAGAAATCTGTACAATATCAGATATCTATTCCTCCATGCCGTTTTATCCTAATCACGCTCTTCGGTATCATGGGGGAATCTAGCACAGTACCTTTGGCATCTGTCACCAACCTTCATTGCATGGTTTTTCTATCACCCGCATGTCTGTGTGTGTGTGTGTAAGAGTGTACGTGCAAGTGTAAAAAGATAGTATATGTTCATACCCCCATGGATAAGGCGTACAATATCTATATAATTTGTTCAATATCTGGATAATGTGTACAATATCTGGATAATGTGTAAAATTTCTGGATAATCTGTACAATATCTGGATAATGTGTACAATATCTAGATAATTTGTACAATATCTGGAAATCTGTACAATATCAGATAGACCACACATCTTCGTCCTCTGCTTGTTAATTCCCCCCCCCCCCCCCCAATTGAATCATTGGCCTTCATCCAGCCCATAAGCCATCGCACGGTCTCTTATCCTCTACAGCTCCACCCCTATCTTCTCTATATTCCATGAGCTAGTCTGGAGATTTCTCCAGTGAATTGATAAAACTTTTGTATCCAGTTTCCTATTTGCTTTTATTGTATTATTTCACACTTCTTCGGTGCGAAGAGCCTTTTTTTTTTTTTTTGCTTGGCTAAGCTGTTCCTATTCTATTATTTTTTTTTTCTGGTTCTTGAATTTCGTTGCTAGTTTTCTGCTAGGCAGTGTGGCCAATCATAGACACGGTAACATGCCTTACTCGGCTTATTCACCATACAAGGTATGCTGGCACTCTTCCGAATACCGGCCCCATATTATTTGCTGTCCAAAACATTCCTGTTAGAGCCTCAAAGGGTTCAAGAGGTTACAAAGAGGTCAAGTAGCAACGTTAAGATCATCATCATCAGTCTTCACTTCTGCCGTTAGAAAATAGTTTTCGCTGCACTGAAGTGACGTGGGGAGGAAAAATTTTCGATCCATCGGAGCGCTGTGTCGATGGGTAGCAACGTTAAGATCATCATCATCAGTCTTCACTTCTGCCGTTAAGCGCCGTGAAATAATAATTGAAGCCATCATCATCAGTTTTTCACTTCTGAGCAATGTTTGAAGTTTAGCACCGTGGGGAGAAATAGTTTTCGATCGACTGAAGTGACGTGGGGAGGAATAATTTTCGATCCATCGGAAAGAAATAGTTTTCGATCGACTGAAGTGACGTGGGGAGGAATAATTTTTTGATCCATCGGAGCGCTGCAGTGACGTGGGGAGGAATAATTTTCGATCCATCGGAGCGCCGTGTGGCTGGGTAGCAACGTTAAGATCATCATCATCAGTCTTCACTTCGGCTCTACTGGCAAATCCGGACGAAGAATAAACAGCCTTGGACGACTGAGAGTTCTCTAGCGTGGCCGCCCTCCAAACAGTGATCGGAAAAGCCACAACGAAACAAACGACACAAGAAGCAACATGGCAGTTAGACGCACTCACATAACTAACATCGTTATTCCGACGCACGACTTAGTTGCCACGGACGTAACTCCTGTATGCCATAATGACATAAGTATGCGTGGTTGCGGTGGCTAACTGAGCATAGTCTGATAAGGAACACGCAACCGTGTACCTCATGCACGCGGCCAATGTTCCTATGTCCCCGGCAAGACTGTAGCGACAGATACGGTTGGCGATGTTATCGCTGTAATACTAGGTGCAGTGTTCGCACTGGGTCGTTTTTTCGCCAACAGCGACATGTCGACCGAGAAAATACTCATGATGATGTACTACTGGCTCTCCGGCGTAAGTTCAGCGACTGTCATGGTCCTCGAGAGACTCACGAACTGGCACACCATTGTCAACTACAACAATTATTTCCGTCAGGAATGCTATAATTGGATGTTGAGACACACCGTTGAGCTGGGAGGACTCGATGAGACCGGCAGATCTATCGTGGTCGAAGTAGACGAGAGCTACTTCTTCCGACGAAAGTATCAGCGCAGCGCGGTCGCATCCGTCACGGTCGTTGGATCGTCGGGCTAGTAGAGCGTGAGACTGGCCGTTGATACTTGGAGCTTGTGCGAAAACGAGATGCGGCGACATTGGAGAGGATTATAAAAGATTACGATACGATACGGGAACGACCATCGTGACTGACGCTTGGCGAGGCTACAGCAACGTGGCAAACTTACGGCATGGCATCTATCTGCACGAGGTAGTAGTCCACCAGACCAACTTCGTCGACGCCGTACACAGTCACATACACACACAAACAATTGAGGGCCTCTGGATGCTGGTGAAATGCACCATTCGCCAACGATTGGGCATCAGCCGCACACTATTGGCGTCATATTTAGCAGAATTTCAGTGGCGCCACGCCCACAAACATCAGATTGTCGGCCACTATTTCGAAACCCTACGTCAAAATTTTAACATCTAATCCTACCCCTACCCCTAACCCTAACCCCCCACCCCCGCTCCTTTTCTCCCTCCACACAGTGGAATTTTTTAAAAAAAAAGATACATAAGATACACACATATATATATATATATATATATATATATATATATATATATATATATATATATATATATATATATATATATATATATAATACACAAAGCAAATTCAATCAGATTATTAAATTACAAGAAGCCAAATCAGGATTTCAGAAGGAATAAAAACTGTCGGCCTGTTTCTCTAAATATCTAATGCATTTGATGTATATTAAAGAGAGCGCTGCGTTATACCTGCAACAATATCATATCTACTTTGATGGATTTTAAAATACCAAGATGTGTAGTAGAAACGACATAGCAGAGAAGATATACTTGGCTACAACTTATCTAAACACAAGAGGATGTTCAGTATCAATGAAGTGTGTACCACCTGCTAGTGCGGTCACTGAGAAAATGAAATGACAGACGAAAAGAAGGAAATGCAGAAAACAAAATGCAATACACTTTCCGTCAAAGAAAAGTGGCAACTCTGCCAATAATATTTGACAGTTATATGTCGAAATTGTGGCACAACAGCTGTAAATACTGTCCAAAAACATGTTCTTTGTGACTGTGGCGCCACTGAAATTCGGCTAAATATGTATTAAACAATGCACGACTAGTGCCGCCTTGGAAACGCTGTTTCCTTTTGACTTGCATCCACAGCCCTTCAATTGTTTGGGTGTGGATGTCTCCGTGTACACGGTCAACAAAATTAATAGCATGAACAACAACGAGATGTTCATATATGCCATTGTTGAGTTGACCAACGTTGTTGTAGCCTCGCCAGGCATCGGTGACAATCGTCGTTCCTGGTAACACATGCTCACTTATGATGCGTTCCAATGTTGTCGCATCTCGCCTATTAACAACTTCCAACCAGCAACGGCCACTACCACGTTCAACTAGCCCAACTACCCATTGACCACGACGAAAGTAACCACGATGGTACTTGCGGTGGAAAAAATAGCTTTCGTCAACTTCAACAACCACTGACTGTCCGTTAGCATCAAATCCTCCCAACTGAGGGTTGCTAAGCAGCAGCCAGTTGTAACACTCTACCCGAAAATAATTGTTATAGTTGACTACTGTATCACAGCTTGTCAATCTCTCAAAAAACATCACATTTTTTTGCTTGACTTCGAACAACCAGTAAAACATTACCATCACAATTCTTTCAGTTGGGAGTTCACAATTAGCGAAGAACGAACCCGTCCGTACACTGCAACGAGTATTACAGCGACGACATCGCCAAGAGAATCTATCGGAACATTCTAGCCTTGACACTAATGACATCCGACGGTTGCAAGACGAACAGTCTACTGAGTTCCGTATTATTCTGTGCATAGCGAGCCATTGCAACCACTGTAGTTTATCGTCCATTATTCTATATAAATCATCAGGTCTGACATCTACAGCTGCCAGTTGATCAACTTGTAGAATATTATTGCTTATCTGTTTTGGAGCCGATGGTCTGCCTGCCATAATTAAAAGTAGCTGCACAAATTATCAAAGAAATATTTCCACTTTATTCGCAACTTTTGCCGATAAATTAATTATCTACGCAAGTGCACAAATTCGCAAAGAGCTGTGACGAGGTGCATTCGGTGAGTCCAGAATTCCTTCTAAACGCAACAACAACAAAAGTACACAAGTCCAACAGAAACCTTTACAAAGTGAAACAATGAGGTGACTGAACAGCAAACCCAAGCGATCTTCCTAGCGGCGATCAAAGTGTCTGACCAACCAACAATTGGATTGGATTCATAAGGAACAAAAATTTCAAACTTTTGACTTCTTTCAGCTACCTGACGGCTTGCTATATCGAGGTCTCTTGCAATTGTGGTTTGATTTTGATTCTTTCTTGTGGCGATCATTCTCGCCTGAATTTTCTTGCTTTTGTTGCGTCTTGTTAGCAGCGTGGGCTTGGCGGGCGGCTTGCATGGCTGTCCTGAGAAGGGCAGCCATATGTGCCGGGTGGCCTGGAACGGGATGGGTGGGAGTGGTCAATCTTGGCTGTCGATGCCTGGCTGGTCTCTGGCAAGTGGGTTTTTTCCGGTCCGGTGGGAGTGGTTTGGCATGTCATGGCGGCCTGGTCGGTTCTGGTTGGCTGATGTCTATCGGCGCCTGTTCGGTGTTCCCCGATTCCTTTGACTCCTTTTTGTTTCTTTTATTCGATA
>CAJHNH020005267.1:0-23713 GCA_905116865.2 Candidula unifasciata
GTGAGAATCCGTCAAACGCCAGTGGTGAAAGTCGCCTTTGCTACTAGGCGTATAGTTTTGAAAGGACTCGATGGATGATGTGATCAACACCAAACCAATTGCCTTTACTTTCTACGTTATTTTCCTCACTCTAAGCCGCACTGTTTGATTCGAACTTTTGATAGCTGTATTATGCATCTATTACGTGTGTATGCGAATGACATTCTTTGTGGTTTTTCTTGGCACATGAACGAAGCAGTTATGGGTTAACAAATTTGCTCTAAATTTGGAATTTACCTAATATAGAAAAAAAATTAGTTGCATATCCCTTACATTATGTTCCAGAACCAATCCCAACACTGTTGTGGTTTTTACTAGGCAAATTGTACGTTCAGTAGTTTGCCATTGCTTAGTGAACAGTCAGCTCTTGGTACCACTGTCAAAACCAATGCAAGACAAAATCTTCCGCAGCTGGGATCGAACCCGGAACCCCGGCATAAGTAAGGGCGTTCGTAACATCTAACCCAGAACAGTTTTTACCTAATTACCTGATGTGAATTTAATAACAGAGATGCCTCGGTTGAATGTTGAATCAAGAATCGGAATGACAGCACTAGGTATACTCCAAAAAGTGCTCAGTCCCAATCTTCAGCAGCAAGCAAAGAGTTTCAATTCCGATGGTACCAGTAACCGTCTGATGGTATATCCGGCTCATTCTACCCCTGAGTGTTGAGTGTCGGCCAGATCCCCTGGTAACTCCTCGCAGCGCTATTCTCCTTAGACTGTAATGAACTATCTGCGCATCCGCACTGTTCACTCGCTTCCATAGAGAACTCACAACATCTTACTTGTCATACATCCGTTCACCACCTCGTAGGTCAATACTTCTGTATACGTACTCAATCCGGTCCTAACCCTTTCCAGAATCTTGAACAGTACGTATAACGAACGAAATTTGCTATAACGAATGAAGGGATCAAGAGTAATTCGTTCCAGTTGGGCTAGGGTCTGTTTTTATTGTCATATTTTACACTGACGGGTGTACTATAAATAATTTATATAGTGTCTAATACTAGTAAAAGTAACCGTAAAGGACCCCCTTTTTACACCTTGAGGCGTATAGGGCATATAGGGCTAGACCTATATTTTATAGACCAACTGCACAAGATGGGTGATGTGGTCAGCATCACGCCAGCTGCCTCTACTTCCCGGGACTGAACCCGGTAGCCACTCAAGACTGGGTCGACCTGGGAGCCAAGGTCATATTTGAAGAAAAGTCCGGCTTCGCCAGGGAGCGAGGACACGACCTTCTGATCCGCGGCGCTCGTTTAGCCGCTTTGCCACGGCGACTTATAATAATACTAGAATACATAAATAATTTTGTGACTTCTAGGGTGGTACTGAGAATGCAGGAAGTGAGTGAGGAGGAGGGGAAGTGAGGGGTGGGAGGGGGGGGGGGGTTATGTTATTGAATGGAAGGAAAGCCCCCCTTCCAATAAAACTTAGGTATTCGTCTTCCCTGTTTGCTGCTTGGACCTAGTTGAGGCTTTAGAGGTTGGACTTATACTATAACATTTGTCTATTTCTGCATCTCCTTTGTTTGGCTGATACTTCTCAGCACAGTCTTTGACTTCTATCCACGGCTTTGTGTCGAGGGAGGCAAACCAAGATAGCCTGTGTAGTCGTGACTCACATAAACTCTTAACAAAGGTCGTATAACAAGTAAACGTTTGCACGTCTAAACAAAACGTTTACTAGTCGAACATATACCAAAGCGAACGTATACTAAGGTTTCACGTTTGGAAAAAAAAAGTAAATTTTGATATAGTTCCTATTCTTTTTCTTGTTTGTGTTCACCAGCTGTAAACTGGCCTAAAGTTCTGGTTGTTTATTCACTTTTGGACTGCAGTCCTGTTTCAGAGCCTCAGTGTTGCCTGTGCATCTGTTTTACAGATCAGACTTATTTGAATGCAGACTCCTGGTTCCTTGCCTCTCAGACAGATGCATTCCGACTTTGAAGATAGCTTAACAAGATGCTTTTGGCTTAACAAGATGATGTGAGTCTATTCTTTTTTCCTCTCCCTATAATAGGTCCCCGAAACCCACACGGTGAAGTTCCTATTCTAAAATTCCTCTAGATGTCACTTGTTGTAATCTGTATCTTGACATATTAAGGAGTGTTTCTGTTATAGTGGATCTGAACTGCTAGCCATTATAATTATGTGGCTCTTAAAAAGCCAAGCATCTGTCACGAAATAAGTTTAAAGATAAAAACGAATAAGCTGATATGCCGCGCCTTTATGAAACCATAAACTTCCCGACCGCCATACAGAACCCACGTAGCCTTGGCCTAGATTTTATTAGAAAATTGCCATATTTTTTTTATAATGTATGCTCTATAAACTGCTATTACTGAAAACACAATTTTTTATTGAGAGTCGTCAGCTAAATTAATTTTATTTTGCTTGTACGATATCACTTAGTTTTGGCAATTCTGACATTTCCTTTCTGAAATGTCATAAAATCTCATACCCTGGCTGGATCATTTTCTGGCTCTCACATAAATACTGCAGAGGCAGTAATTTGTTTTAAGTTTCTTCCCAAACTCACGTTTTCCAGTTTTCCTTCGTCGTGAATTCATCTTATGGGACAAAGGTCAATCACACAGTCGTATAAACTTAGGATAGATAGCTGTTCTTATATTTTTACATATGTAAATTTCATTTAAATTCCATGCTGGCTCCGGTTTTGGGGTGAGATTTGAAAGGATATATTTGAGTTTTCTAGTCTACCGAGAGTGCTCAAGTTCACCGGCGTTGACCTGCATTTAAACGTCAAATCTCGAGGTCCCCTGGTCTGGTGATAAATTTATTATTCTATGGTTTCTTGAGGTCGTGTCCTGTTTCGATTGTAGCGTTATTGTGATTAAGTTACTCTGTAGATGTTTGGAAGATGTTAAGAGCGAAGCCTGGTGTCTTTCAGTAAAACTCATCTATATTTTTTAAAAACCTGGAATGGTGGTTATGTTGTATTTTAATTTGTCCTGCCATCAACATCTGTGACGTTTACTCTGTATATGGTTACTGTGTCCCAATGTCGGACACATTTTGTTGTTTTAAGGCCCCATCCTGGTTGTTGCCGGGGGCCGTAATATAACCTAACGTATGGGTAAAACGGGGTTTCTGGGACCTGTCCCAGGATGGGTCTGAAGATTTGTCGTAAGACTGTTTTCGAAAACCGTTTCTATTTTATTTCTGCTTCAAGTATCAGAGCCATATAAAATGACTGGTCTTATAAACGTTCGATATATTTTGATCTTGGTGTTGCGAGACAGATACTTTGACTTTAGCAGATGTTGAAAGGCATAGTATACTTTATTTCTAGATTGTATTCTAGATTGTATGATTTGGCATGTTGGAGCAGTTGAAGTTTGCACCAAAGTACTTATATGTTTCCGTTTGTTTGATTTTCATATTATCGACTTGGATATGGCCGGAGTTTATATTCTGTCCATGTCTAGTTAGTATTCGTACAGAATAGTAAACATTTAAAAACATTTTATGTTTTGCATCCTTTAGTCAGTCTGTGGTAACTAATAACTAGGAATGAAAGAATCTTAAGTATTATAACAAGTAACTAAACTTGGACATTGTCACTGGCAGCTTAGTTAATGCAGGAAATCTGCTTTAGCTTTCAACAAAACCAGTCGTTCCATGTTGTCAGCATTAAGGCCGTGTATGCAGAAGCGGGTGTAAGGTAACTCCTATTCGTATTCGGCCGGACCGGAATTACTCGGCCCAATACCGAATAGTCAATAGGTCCACTATTCGGCCCCGAAGCGAATACGAAGTGAACATTCGGTACAGCCCTATTAGTATTCGCTTACTTCGTTCTCTCTTTAAAAATATTATATT
This sequence comes from Candidula unifasciata, assembly GCA_905116865.2. NCBI lineage: Eukaryota > Metazoa > Mollusca > Gastropoda > Stylommatophora > Geomitridae > Candidula > Candidula unifasciata. Next base: position 3,894 of record CAJHNH020005267.1, read on the forward strand.
CAGTATACTTATCAAATAGATTAGTTCATGGTACAGGAGGATTTGTTAAAATTGCTTCTTTATCGTACTCGGAAAGTTAATTCCCTGCACCACCAGCAATTGTTAAATTTACTCTTTTATCACATTAGGAAGCTTGAGTTATCACACCACCAGGAATTGTTGAATTTACTCTTGTATCACATTAGGAAGGTTAAGTCATCACACCACCAGGAATTGTTAAATTTTCTCTTTTATCACATTAGGATGGTTAAGTCATCACACCGCCAGGAATTGTTAAGTTTACTGTTTTATGACATTTAGGAAAATAATTCCGCACACCACCGGCAATTGTTAAATTTGCTTTCATCACATTTGGGAAATGGTTTCCTCTCTCTTCACTTTTTTTTTCCAGCCAGCAATTGTTAAATGCGCTCATTTTTTGCTTTTATGAAGTTAACTCCTCGCATCCAGGCAATTGTTAAACTTGCTCTTTTATCGCATGTTATTCTGGACTTTTAACTGTTGTTTAGTTTATGGCTTTCTTTTTTATTTTTTTTATTTATGGTTTTAATACAACTTTAATCTTTTGTTTTGCCTTTAACTAATTTATGTTGCTCTTTCCTCTCCCCCTCACCCCTCAATTAGGAAGCAAATATATTTGGTCTGAAATATTTTTAAAGACCTGATTGTTGATTGTTCATTTTATTTGACATATTCCTTAAAAAAAACAGGCCAATCTTCGATCTGTATTACGGTAGACGGGATTAAATGTCATAATCTCATGTCGTTGATTGAGAGGAAGCCTTATTATCTGGATAAATGCTTTTGATATAGAATTTCCACCAATTATAAATGTAGACAACTATCACAGGTTTCATTATTTTTGATGTATCACAATTCACTTCCTGCTCACATGCTAGGCAGGCAGGGAAGAGAACTCAGCCCTGTAGAGATGTCTCAGGGGAGGTAAATAAATTAAAGGAAATGGCCAATTTTTAACTTCACAGCAGGGCGGCCGAAATCTGGAGGCGTATACAGATTACGATGCCCTCCTCACACACCCACTCCCCCCATCTGCACAACAAATGATGTGAGTGGTTTTATCTTGCCATGGTGGGGGGTCGACCTAGCCTAAAATAGGTACCAGGATGTATGTCGGGGAGGGGGGGGGGAAGGGGGGAGAGGTCAGACCCCAGGAGTAATGCTGACCACATTATCTAACCAGTGCCGATTGGTCTGTAAAAATATGGGTGCTTTTCCCATGTGCCCAACGCGCATAAAGCCGTGAAAAAAGGATCTTTACTTTTAATTGGTCAGTTAAAATATAGGTCTATCCGGATATTCCCTGTATGCACAAAGGCGTGAAAAGGAACCTTTACTTTACTTTTATCTTGCCAAGCCGTGCAGAACGCTATATACACTTGAATGATTGAATGAACAAAAAGCAACAAGGAATAACAGACACAGACAAAAAAAAAAAAACATTTCTATGAAACATTCCATACATATAGACTTTTTTGTTAACTGCTTTAGTTCATTATAAAGGTGTTTTGATACATATTAGAACTGTAGAAATTCGGGGTCGGCAAAACACCAAATAAGAGAAGGAAAGAGACGCACAGCTAACAACAGGGTAGAGGACAAGCGGTTTGACACAGGAGGAAGCATCAAGCCCAGAGACGGCGCAAATAACAAATTTGGTCAGGAAAGTGACACAAATAATCCAGACCACAAATATAGGCTGAGATTGTTAGCAGCCTCGGCTAGCAGGCAGCAGTCTGAAAGTGGTCGACCTTTTAAATTTTTTCTCAAAAGGAATCGGAATTAGGGGTCGACAAGCATATGTCTCCGCTGCTCCTAGTTAATCAGGGGGCTGTGTGGTCTCGAGGCATGGTGTCCGCCTCCAGTGCTAGAGATTCCGGAAATACTTTAGGTCGATTTTTAACTAAAAATGTTGCCCGGGCAGCGCCGTTAGGCTACTTTGTTTTGATTTCCGACTTCCAGGGTATTTTTTACGTTCCCAACAATGCACACGGGCGTCCGATCTCACTAACCCTAGACCAGGGGGAATTACTAGAAGTCCAAGTCCACGTGAAAAAAAAATAGAAAAAATACCAGCCCATATCGGGGATTGAACATGGAGCCTCTAGCACTCGAGGCGGTCACAATGCTTCGAAACCACGTAGCCCACCCCCTCTTCCCCCCTCCCCCAGTCTAATCCTTTTATGTGAAATACTCCCGAAAGCGAATAAAAAGGTCCTCAACTATAACTTAACTTCCACTAAACACAGTAAGGCTCACCCAAGGCACTGTACGTTATTTTCGTCCTTTTCAGGACAACATTTTTTGATATTTGAAGCCCCACCCTGGCTTTTGCCAGGGGCCGCAATATAGGCAGGCCATAAATATGGCCAATTGTCTGAACGCGGTTTCTGGGACCTCTCCACGGCGATCCTCATCCGCATGGTGGCACTTTGTGTCATCGGGTGTTTATCGCTTGTGTGATGTTCTGGTGGGATAGAAAGTCAGTCAGTCAGTCAGTCAGTCGGCACTGTACGCGATGGTAGATACCCATTACTGTGTTAACTCGACAACAAAATCACGAAACACTTATTAAATTGCCTCACCGAGGTGAAGTGGCTAGACTCTCGTTTGTGGATAGGAAGGTCGTGGATTCAGATCCTGACGGACCGTGCTTTCTAGGTCGACCCAGCCTTGAGTGGGTACCAGGTGAAATCCTAGTAAAAAAAATGCTGATCACATGACACACCAAATTCCGATTGGTCTGTTTGATATTGGCCTTGACCGATATGAGCGGTGTCCGGGGTTTAAGCGTTGCGAGTCCGACTCGTAATTCCAAAGTGCCGCGGTTGAAACCCACTGCTGGCTGCGTGTATGTTTATCATGGTATAGGGAGACGCAGGTCGACCCAGCCTAAAATGGGTACCAGGATGGCTGTCCTTGGGAAGTAAAGATGGCCGGCGTAGTGCTGATCACATTACCCACCCAGTGCCGATGGCATGTACAAATATGGGCGTTATTCCCATATACCCGAAGCGCCTAAAGACGTGAAAACTTATCTTTACTTTTTTTTTTTTTTAGCTTTTACTCGGCGTCCAATATGCCAAGAGGCGAGAAAAAGGCTCCTTTGCTAACTTTTACTTTTATCATATCTCACTGTTCAGCCTCTAAGTTTAACAGGATCAACAAGTTTCTCGTTTTTCACTCTAAACGACAGCTAAAGCATTTTTTAAAGGACATCTGCCCCCATCAGTAATCTAAATTTAGATTTCCATCAGACGGAAATCAGATGGGTTGTATTCAGGGCCATTCCTCAGCAAGATCTTTTACTGCAAGGTTCGGTCACGTACGGGGATTCAGTTAAGGTCCATGACGAGACTGTGCAACGAAATGAGTGTGTATATTTCAGGTAAATGAGATAAAGAAGAATTTGGTGAGTGCAAGTTGTGTGTGTGTGTGTGTTTGTGTGTGTGTGTGTGTGTGTTTTAAACTTGGGTGACGTGCCTAATGAACGAATTCTACAGAAGATAAAGTAAAGGTCCCTTTTCAACGCCTTTAAGCGTTTAGGGTATATATAGAGCTAGACCTATATTTTTATAGACCAATCGGCATACGATGGGTGAGGTTGTCAGCATCACGCCGGCCGCCTTTACTTCCCAGGACTGCACACGGTGCCCACTCAAGGCAATTCTACATGAAGACCATGTAATCGAGAGAGAGAGAAAGGGGAGGGGAGGGGAGGGAGCTGGGCAGGGAGGCGGAGTAGAGTGGAGTGAAAACGGAGAGAAAAAAAAAGTTACTATAAAAATAAATTTAAAGTGGAAGTTAAGGGTGAAAAGAAATTTCGAAAAAAATTAAATATGGTAAAAAAAAGGTGGAAGAAGAAAGAGGAACCAAAAAATGGAGGAAGAAGTGGAAGAAAGGGGACGAAGATGAGAAGAAAAAGACGAAGAAGAAGAAATAAAGAAAGAAGGAAAGGAAGGAAGAAAGAAAGAAAGAAAGAAAGAAAGAAAGAAAGAAAGAAAGAAAGAAAGAAAGAAAGAAAGAAAGAAAGAAAGAAAGAAAGAAAGAAAGAAAGAAAGAAAGAAAGAAAGAAAGAAAGAAAGAAAGAAAGAAAGAAAGAAGAAGAAGAAGACAAATACAATGTAGCCTTTTACATCATCGCGATGCTGAGAACATGAACACAAACACTGTGACACATTTTCTCTAAAGGATAACGAACTTCCAATAATATTTTTACCTCAAGGAAGAACTAATAAACTGGAACTAGCTGTCCTACAATCGTTACGAAGAGTCAAAAACGGAAAGGACCCTTTCGGCGACATTAGCTTATGGAGCGTCTAGTGCAAGACCCATATAGTTATGCACAGATGTCATTTGATAATCCCGGCAGTGTGCACTTCCTACAGCATTTCTTGGCACCATTTGTACTCTCGGTCGACTTCCCAGATATTCGTTATATGAAAATACAACCCAGACGGGAATTTAACTCCAATAAAATCGGGGGAGACAAGTATCCAACAATTCCACCACAAGGGTTCCTAGTTATGAAGATATTTACAAGAACATTGTAAATGTCTTTTACGCCCAGCTCGTTAGTTGAGTTGGTTAAACCAGCCTGCGCGGCGACCGGGTGATAAACTCCTAGAGGTCCGAGTTCCTGCTCGGGGGTAGGAAAAAAGCCACATATTTCTCAGTTCTACAGTATCTATCATGGAATCAAGGCGGAAGGGTTGCGATATACATAGTACTGATCCAAGGGTTTACAACTCATGGTTTCTGGATTAAACTTAACAGGATTTTACAGGATTTTGTTTCATTGTTGCCTAGCCACTGCTGTAGAAAACAAATTATAGCACTTAAGTTTTCGTTTTGACTGCGTCGCTCTCGCAGCTAAGGTGTTTTAGAGAATTCCCACCTAGATAAGAATTTTACTCGAAGACGCTGGAGCCGAGAAAACATCCAACCATTCCACGACAAAAGCTCCCTGCTATTAACATTCTTCTTCTTTGGCCTTTCGAGCCCCCCAGTGGAGCTTGGGCTCCCAACCACTCACGCCAAGTCGTTCTGTCTTTCTCTATCGCACGCAACTCTCCCTATGCGCTACTATTTTAACTACTTTTTGATTTGACATAAGAATTAAACATTTTTAGTTTAGTATTAGTTTCATTTTCTTTTTACCTCCACAAATTCTTTAGTGCTGTGAAAACTCCTGTTGCCTTTTGTATTCGTATTTCAATATTTTGGTCAGTTACCCTATGTTTAGGCGTTGCGAGTCCGATTCGTGAGCCAGCATACCGCGATCGAAACCCACTGCAGGCTGCGTGGATTTTTGTCGTGGTATGGGACGTCGCAGGTCGACCCAGCCTAAAATGGGTACCAGGATGGGCTGTCCTGGGAAAGTAAAGACAGCCGGCGTAATGCTGACCACATTACCCACAGAGTGCTGATGGTCTGTAAAAATATGGGACGCTCTGCCCATATGCCCGATGCGCCGAAAGGCGTGAAAAGGAATCTTTACTTTTTTTTTTTACTTACCCTATGTTTATCTACATTACTGTCGAAAAATGTGTGCGACTATGAACATATTTGCAGTAAAATAATCTACCGATACAATGTTTTTTTCAATGGATATGGTTTAATTCTTACAAGTCACAATGTAGAGAACAAATAGATTATAGCAGTTTCGTATTTTTCTGCTCCCCGTGACGGTACCAGGACCCTATTGTGGAAAAATCAAGAATAGACCCATTGTTTACCCAAAAGCATATCGTAAGTGACTAATTGGAAGCCTCCTTCGAAGTCGATTTGTATCTGCCTGAGGGAAAGGAACTAGCAGTCTGCATACAAAGGAGTCAGATCTGTAAAACGGATGCACACGCAACATTCCGGTTCTGGAACACAACTGCAGTCCAAAAGTGGATGAACAACCAGAACTTCCCGCCAGAGTTTACAGCTGGTAAACGCGAAGACGAAGAAGAAGAATTCACACTAGTCACAAATGTAAGGTACAAATAAATGATAGCAGTTTCGTATTCTTCTTCAGCATTCAAATCATAGCCAGCGTAATCACAGACAGAAAGGTCACTCGGCGCGAGATGTCCTCGTAAAGTCTTCGCTCTAGATATTCACATAGCATCTCTAAATGTCAGCCAGTAGACGAAGGCAGGAAATCTCGAATATAAGGTTTGCAATAGGAGTCGGCGAAGATTAAGTTTCTGTCTATGTCTCTCCGCCAGACTTCTCCACTGTCGATTTAGAAAGCGATGGGAGGGGCCTCATTTCTAAGAGGGAGCCCCACAATTAAAGCGGGATCGGAAAAGGGGAAGAGATGAAAGAGATGAAGAAAGATGTTGAAAGGAACTACTCCGGCTGCGATAAAATTAATTTCTGAACTTCTACCAAAAGAAATTTGAAAAGGAGTGCGAAAATGTCAAGAGGTCGGGTAAAGAAGCTTGTAATTACATATATGGCATTTGGATGAACTTAGTTGAAAGATTAGGCACCAGATAAATGGCATGTTAGGAATAGCTCTAAGTACTAACCAGGACTACCAAATCCCCCCACCCCCCCCCCACCCCTCCCCCACCCCCACCCCCTCAATCGTGGTTTTAATTTGACGCCTTGGGTTCAGGTTTTGGAATCTCGTTTTTATGTATTTTTATATCAAAGTAGGTGGATACTTCGTTTCGTAAATATAAAATGTGTACCTCTCATCATTCTTGGGTTTTTTATCCCCTTTTGCGTCAGCTTAGCTTGGGTTTTATTTTTTTTTAAATCCCACTGGCAGCCCTAGTACTAACAGGCAAAGGTCGGAACTTGAGTTGCGCGCTTACAGTAATGCACTGAAGTCCTTTAATTAACGACTTGCGATTTGCAGCTTCGACGGCTAGGTACGACTGGTTCTTCGCGGGCCAGACACTGTGATCAAATGAAATAATTTAAAAAAAATTGATAACATGTTAGGTTTCTGCAAATTTATTAAAATAACAATACTTCCAATGTACAAGTGCATGCAGTCAAATCTGCTATTTTACATTGAAAATCAAAATCTAATAATCGTTGCCCGTTGTTTTTGGTATAACGACAGACTACCTAGTTTATTACATTGAACATTGTCCCATGCAGAGCATGCAACTGATTTGAAGCGTGAAGGGATTTAACTCCGGACTGGCTTTGAAGAACTCTTGGTGACTTCAGATTTAATTTTGGACTTGGTAGCAATTACTTGGGACTGGACTTAAACTTGAAGGATGGCGATAAAGTCTTCCCTCTGTTAAAAAAGAGTATTAGGTTGAAACAGAAGTCAGGTTGGGGGGGGAGGGAGGGGGGGGGACCACTTAAATAACCGCTTAACATTCAAGTCCTGGAACGAGACTGAAGTTCAAAAGTGGACGAACAACCTGGATTTTCCGCCGGAGATTACAGACAGTGAACGGCAAGGAGAAGAAGAGTTAAATAGAACAAATGATAAGCTAAAGCATTAGTCCGATTGTTATTACCGAATGCAATTCAGCACAACTGTGTTAACACAAACTCGATTAAAACAAATGCTCGGTTAGCAAAAACACAATGTCGATCCTAGCAGGGATGTTAGTTTAGTTGTGTATCCTTTACAGGACGTTGCAGAACCATCCCCAACAGCCTCTTGCTGTTGTGTGGTTTTTCTAGGAATTTACCTCCAGTAGTTTGCTATGTCACAAACTTGAATATCTAGGCTCTGTAATAAACAGCAATGGATATTGTGAAACGGAAATTAAAAGCAGGATGGCCATAGCAATGCAAAGATTGAACAGCCTTAAAAGTCTATGGTTAAGCACCAGCAAGGAGATAACAATTAGAATTTTGAGAGCATGTATCTTCCCTGTGACTACATACGGATGTGAGTTGTGGACTATCTCTCAGTCCTTGAAAAAGAGAATAGGGGCTTTTGAGCTGAAATGTTATAGAAAGATTCTAAGAATATCTTGGACAAAGAAGAGGAGAAATGTTGACGTCTTAAAAGATCTGAACATCAAGGAAGATTGGCTAATAAACAGAATCCTTTCTAGGAAGCTGAAATATTTTGGTCATATCAAGCGCCACAACGGATTGGAAAAAAAACTATAGCAGAAGGCATGGTACCAGGAAGGAGGGACATGGGCCGACCGACACGAAGATGGGCACAGGAAATAAGTGACTCCTTGAATATGAAAGTATATGAGGCAGGAGAACTAGCGAGAGACCTAGTTTTTTTTCAGGCAGACTGATGAGAGCGACATTCTGCAAAGGACCTGCTACATGATGATGAGTTTGCTATTGCTTTTTGGACGGTCGGCTCTCTTGATACCACTGTCGAAACCAACGCAAGGAGCATGGCCCTCAGCTGGGATCGAACCGGATCCCGGCATTAGGAAGCGTTCGCAACGACTTAGCCACAGAGCCGACAGCAGAGATGTACACATATCAAATACAACTGTTAGTTCTCGGTAGGCACAAATTTGTCTAGTACGAACTGCTGAATTCGCGGTCCCTAGGATTTCGTATTAACGATGTTTACCGTAAATTTTAATAAAATAAAAATGTAAATGTTCCTTTGTTAGTAATAGCTAATCTCAGAAAGTTCTTCGCCGATTGCTTTCCAATGTGAATGCAACATTGCATTCAAATAAGAGCGTGTTTCTATGTAAGAGTGTGGCACAAATAATGAAATACATAGAACCAGCGACGATCACATCGGGTTTTTTCTTCGTTGCCGCGTTTCCTGCTGGGGTTTTTGGTTTAGTAGTCTAACTTTGACTCTTGACCTCAGCAATCTGCATGAAGCTGTATGCCAAAAGTTCTTCACAGATTGCTTTGAAAGTTTCACACAACGTTACATGCGAATACGTGGGTGTTTTTTTACAAGAGTGTCACACAAAGCACGAACTATATAGTTCCAGTGACGATCACATCGGCATCATGGTTTTATTTTGGGACGATCCGATTTATTTTTCGTTGAAGCGTTAATGGTTGTTGAAATAAAAAAAGAGTTTTTTAAAGACTGTATAGGAATGAAGGATTACTGATTAGTGAGGACTGTCACAGCCTTCCTGGCAGAACCATAGGTTCTCAGATCTTTTCTTCGATAGCTCCACAAGCGCAAAAACAACTAATGCTGTCCATTCTGAAGTGATTTATCATACGACTCTTGCCCTTGGTGCTCCAGACGTCACTTCCATTTCCACCACCCCGGAGACGATCTTCTTTGCGATTTGCATGTCACTGGACATCAGTGACATCACTACTGCCCCTGTGGGGAAACTCACAGTAACCGCCTTGCCCACAAGATTAATCTGCTCATAGTAGTAGTCAAAGAATAGTAGTAGTTGATGCTGTGGTTGGCCGGGTGGTTAGAACGTCGGGCTATCATGCGGGAGTCCTAGGTTCGACCCCCAGTAAGATGATGGAGTTTTTCTATCGGGGGCACAATTAAACATCCTAATCTAAACAGTGGGTGGCGACAACACTAGCCATGCGGCTTCTCTGCCTCACCACCCACTGCCTACACCGACCTAGACAGGTAGTACAACAGGCAGTAGTGAAAGTTTTCTGTTGTTGTTGTGGTGCGGTGGTGATGGTAGTTGTAAGACTTGTACTCAATGGTTATGTGGTAAAAATCATACTGGCCGCATTTACTTGTAATTACAATTCCTGCTACCCAGTTTAGTCTGGGTTAACACGGATGCTAAGATGCATTTTAAGAAATGTGTGATGAATTTCAAATCTTTAGCAGAGGGAGAGAGGAGTAGTTAGTGGATTAGGGGGAGGGGAGGGATTGATGGCAGAAACTGTTAACTGTGAGAGCTTGAAACATGATTTTAGTTTTAATTTATTTTCAAATATTTATATTTTACTCTACCTCAGCTATTTTATTTAATGTTTTTTTTTTTTTTTTATTCGAGCTCTTTAAAAATACAGAAAATGTAGCGTGTGGTAAAAAAAGAATATTTCTAAAGTCCTAATAATACACTCTAAACATCATCTAATATAAGGACACAATTATATGTTGCGTGTTGTAGAGTAGGAGATCCACACTATCTGTGCAGACGGTGACTGTGAAATTAACCATATTAGATACGTGCTCTTTCTGTTTTCTTTATTTTCCAGTAAGCCAGACTAGACCATAGCAACGCGTGCCCGGGTACAGCTAGTATATTATTATTTATAAAATGTCGCTGCTTGACACAGAGGGGAGAAGTGATGATACGAGGAGATACCAGGAAACCAAAATGTAAAGTTCGATTTAATATATTCTTACCTCAACTCTCCTCTCTCTCTCTCTCTCTCTCTCTCTCGCTCTCTCTCTCTCTCTCTCTCTCTCTCTCTCTCTCTCTCTCTTTCTCTTTCCCTGTCGCTGTTTGTGTTGTATGTGCGTTTCTCTGTTTGTCTTCTGTGTTTTCTCTCTTTATTTCTCTCTCTCCCTTTCTCTCACTCTCTGCCTCTCTTTTTATCTCTTTCTCTCTGTCTTTGTCTATGTGTTTCGCGTGCTCTCTCTCTCTCTCTCTCTCTCTCTCTCTCTCTCTCTCTCTCTCTCTCTCTTTCTCTTTCTCTCTCTTTCTCTTTCTCTCTCTTTCTCTCTCTTTCTCAAATCTGTTGGACAATAGAAAGTCGGAGGCTTGTAATTTCCACCAAGCTGTTTGACTTCGATGCATCTCAGTAATTATCACCGATCAATAAAAATCAAGATAATTACTGGAACGGTGCTTGACAGGTAAGATGTGAGAATTACAGACTACATTAGAACTGCCTATGACAGGTGAGAAACAAGAATTAAACGCTACAGTAGACGGCAGCGAAAATAATGGCTGAAATTTCTATCACAGAAAAGAAGAATTCGGGGTTACAAGACACGCAGATAACAAAGAAGAAAGACAGCTGTAGTCCATTTCAGAAATCGTGTCTAAATTTAAAATACTATAACTAAGTAAAAGTTATATCTAAGATGGTGAAACTTGTCATGCAATCTGTTAATCATGTCCTTGTTTAAAAAAAATTTCCCCTTAATGTTCTCTTGCTATGGTCTAGTCTTTATTGAGTTTCATATCTTTAAAGATGTCAATAGTTACTGTTTTGTTGGTCCATGGTATTATAAAAATCTTTGGATAATATTTCAGCTTAAAAGTCCTTATTTTCTTCCCTAATGACAACGAGATATTCCGCGACTCCCGTCCATATCTTGCTGGGTGTAGCACTCATACCCTTGATTGTGACTTTGATCTCCTTGCTGGTGCTTAATCATAGATATTTAATGCCGTTTGACCCCTGCATTGCATTGATTGATCATCTTCCTTTTATCTTCGGTTGAACAGTCTCCTTCGTTTTTTATGCAACCTATAATTTTAAAGTGTGCTCTGCTTTATTAGGAGTATCACAGAGCAGGGCACACACTTGCCTTGACAAGGATGCCAAAGGCTGAGAACAGCTTGAAACCATTGAGTGTTGAATTCAAGGGGAAACAATCACATTTTTCACCAAAGAGACTTATCATGGAAGCTAAAAATCAATAATCATAGCGAAAATACCATTGTTTTAACTGATAGCTAGGCGTTTGTTTTCAAAATGGTATGAGCGTCGAACCAACCGGAAAGCTTTTAATTTGGGTTATTATTTGTCAGCTTTTTTTTTTTTTTTTTTTATAGCTTGTGCTAATAGGCGATGATAGTCGTATCCCATCCATAGCCTTTTTTCTTGCGTACTTTCTGTCATTTATGACATAGATGATGATCTTCCATGCCATAATGTCACACCGTCTGGCATCTTCTTTTTAAATCTCCTTCTACCTATTTCTCCCTCCAACTTTCACACCGTCAGGAGGTACTCCTGCGTCTCCTGACAGGACCACCGATTCGTAGATTATCTCGTTCTGCATGTAGTTAATTTACTTCTTTTAAAAGACATCTTTATTACTTTTTTTAATCCTCCAGGGTGTTCTCAACATTCGTATATAAAACCATACTTCTGCCTCATCTTCATAATTTTGCATTCGTCAGTAAACTGTTCACGACACATTTCCATATTCAAGGACTGGAATCATATAGCTTTTAAAAACGTCTCTCCTCACCCCAACAAAAGGGAAAGATGTCAAATAGAAGATGTCAAGTAGAAGATGTCAAGTAGAAGATGTCAAATAGAAGATGTCAAGTAGAAGATGTCAAGTAGAAGATGTCAAATAGAAGATGACAAGTAGAAGATGTCAAGTAGAAGATGTCAAGTAGAAGATGTCAAGTAGAAGATGTCAAGTAGAAGATGTCAAGTAGAAGATGTCAAGTAGAAGATGTCAAGTAGAAGATGTCAAGTAGAAGATGTCAAGTAGAAGATGTCAAGTAGAAGATGTCAAATAGAAGATGTCAAATAGAAGATGTCAAGTAGAAGATGTCAAGTAGAAGATGTCAAATAGAAGATGTCAAGTAGAAGATGTCAAGTAGAAGATGTCAAGTAGAAGATGTCAAGTAGAAGATGTCAAATAGAAGATGTCAAATAGAAGATGTCAAGTAGAAGATGTCAAGTAGAAGATGTCAAGTAGAAGATGTCAAATAGAAGATGTCAAGTAGAAGATGTCAAGTAGAAGATGTCAAATAGAAGATGTCAAATAGAAGATGTCAAATAGAAGATGTCAAGTAGAAGATGTCAAGTAGAAGATGTCAAGTAGAAGATTTCAAGTAGAAGATGTCAAGTAGAAGATGTCAAGTAGAAGATGTCAAGTAGAAGATGTCAAGTAGAAGATGTCAAATAGAAGATGTCAAGTAGAAGATGTCAAGTAGAAGATGTCAAAAAGAAGATGTCAAATAGAAGATGTCAAGTAGAAGATGTCAAGTAGAAGATGTCAAGTAGAAGATGTCAAGTAGAAGATGTCAAGTAGAAGATGTCAAGTAGAAGATGTCAAATAGAAGATGCCAAGTAGAAGATGTCAAGTAGAAGATGTCAAGTAGAAGATGTCAAGTAGAAGATGTCAAGTAGAAGATGCCAAGTAGAAGATGCCAAGTAGAAGATGTCAAGTAGAAGATGTCAAATAGAAGATGTCAAGTAGAAGATGTCAAGTAGAAAATGTCAAGTAGAAGATGTCAAATAGAAGATGTCAAGTAGAAGATGTCAAGTAGAAGATGTCAAATAGAAGATGTCAAGTAGAAGATGTCAAGTAGAAGATGTCAAGTAAAAGATGTCAAGTAGAAGAGGTCAAGTAGAAGATGTCAAGTAGAAGATGTCAAATAGAAGATGTCAAGTAGAAGATGTCAAGTAGAAGATGTCAAATAGAAGATGTCAAATAGAAGATGTCAAGTAGAAGATGTCAAATAGAAGATGTCAAGTAGAAGATGTCAAGTAGAAGATGTCAAGTAGAAGATGTCAAGTAGAAGATGTCAAATAGAACATGTCAAGTAGAAGATGTCAAGTAGAAGATGTCAAATAGAAGATGTCAAGTAGAAGATGTCAAGTAGAAGATGTCAAGTAGAAGATGTCAAGTAGAAGATGTCAAGTAGAAGATGTCAAGTAGAAGATGTCAAGTAGAAGATGTAAAGTAGAAAATGTCAAGTAGAAGATGTCAAGTAGAAGATGTCAAGTAGAAGATGTCATATAGAAGATGTCAAGTAGAAGATGTCAAGTAAAAGATGTCAAGTAGAAGATGTCAAGTAGAAGATGTCAAGTAGAAGATGTCAAGTAGAAGATGTCAAATAGAAGATGTCAAGTAGAAGATGTCAAATAGAAGATGTCAAGTAGAAGATGTCAAATAGAAGATGTCAAGTAGAAGATGTCAAATAGAAGATGTCAAGTAGAAGATGTCAAGTAGAAGATGTCAAGTAGAAGATGTCAAGTAGAAGATGTCAAGTAGAAGATGTCAAATAGAAGATGTCAAGTAGAAGATGTCAAGTAGAAGATGTCAAATAGAAGATGTCAAGTAGAAGATGTCAAATAGAAGATGTCAAGTAGAAGATGTCAAGTAGAAGATGTCAAGTAGAAGATGTCAAGTAGAAGATGTCAAGTAGAAGATGTCAAGTAGAAGATGTCAAGTAGAAGATGTCAAGTAGAAGATGTCAAATAGAAGATGTCAAGTAGAAGATGTCAAATAGAAGATGTCAAGTAGAAGATGTCAAATAGAAGATGTCAAGTAGAAGATGTCAAAATAGAAGATGTCAAGTAGAAGATGTCAAGTAGAAGATGTCAAGTAGAAGATGTCAAGTAGAAGATGTCAAGTAGAAGATGTCAAATAGAAGATGTCAAGTAGAAGATGTCAAGTAGAAGATGTCAAATAGAAGATGTCAAGTAGAAGATGTCAAATAGAAGATGTCAAGTAGAAGATGTCAAGTAGAAGATGTCAAGTAGAAGATGTCAAGTAGAAGATGTCAAGTAGAAGATGTCAAGTAGAAGATGTCAAGTAGAAAATGTCAAATAGAAGATGTCAAGTAGAAGATGTCAAGTAGAAGATGTCAAATAGAAGATGTCAAGTAGAAGATGTCAAGTAGAAGATGTCAAGTAAAAGATGTCAAGTAGAAGATGTCAAGTAGAAGATGTCAAGTAGAAGATGTCAAGTAGAAGATGTCAAATAGAAGATGTCAAGTAGAAGATGTCAAATAGAAGATGTCAAGTAGAAGATGTCAAATAGAAGATGTCAAGTAGAAGATGTCAAATAGAAGATGTCAAGTAGAAGATGTCAAGTAGAAGATGTCAAGTAGAAGATGTCAAGTAGAAGATGTCAAATAGAAGATGTCAAGTAGAAGATGTCAAGTAGAAGATGTCAAATAGAAGATGTCAAGTAGAAGATGTCAAATAGAAGATGTCAAGTAGAAGATGTCAAGTAGAAGATGTCAAGTAGAAGATGTCAAGTAGAAGATGTCAAGTAGAAGATGTCAAGTAGAAGATGTCAAATAGAACATGTCAAGTAGAAGATGTCAAGTAGAAGATGTCAAATAGAAGATGTCAAGTAGAAGATGTCAAATAGAAGATGTCAAGTAGAAGATGTCAAGTAGAAGATGTCAAATAGAAGATGTCAAGTAGAAGATGTCAAGTAGAAGATGTCAAGTAGAAGATGTCAAGTAGAAAATGTCAAGTAGAAGATGTCAAGTAGAAGATGTCAAGTAGAAGATGTCATATAGAAGATGTCATATAGAAGATGTCAAGTAGAAGATGTCAAGTAAAAGATGTCAAGTAGAAGATGTCAAGTAGAAGATGTCAAGTAGAAGATGTCAAGTAGAAGATGTCAAATAGAAGATGTCAAGTAGAAGATGTCAAATAGAAGATGTCAAGTAGAAGATGTCAAATAGAAGATGTCAAGTAGAAGATGTCAATAGAAGATGTCAAGTAGAAGATGTCAAGTAGAAGATGTCAAGTAGAAGATGTCAAGTAGAAGATGTCAAGTAGAAGATGTCAAGTAGAAGATGTCAAGTAGAAGATGTCAAATAGAAGATGTCAAGTAGAAGATGTCAAATAGAAGATGTCAAGTAGAAGATGTCAAATAGAAGATGTCAAGTAGAAGATGTCAAATAGAAGATGTCAAGTAGAAGATGTCAAGTAGAAGATGTCAAGTAGAAGATGTCAAATAGAAGATGTCAAGTAGAAGATGTCAAGTAGAAGATGTCAAAGTAGAAGATGTCAAGTAGAAGATGTCAAATAGAAGATGTCAAGTAGAAGATGTCAAGTAGAAGATGTCAAGTAGAAGATGTCAAGTAGAAGATGTCAAGTAGAAGATGTCAAGTAGAAGATGTCAAGTAGAAGATGTCAAGTAGAAGATGTCAAGTAGAAGATGTCAAGTAGAAGATGTCAAGTAGAAGATGTCAAAGTAGAAGATGTCAAATAGAAGATGTCAAGTAGAAGATGTCAAGTAGAAGATATCAAGTAAAAGATGTCAAGTAGAAGATGTCAAGTAGAAGATGTCAAGTAGAAGATGTCAAGTAGAAGATGTCAAGTAGAAGATGTCAAGTAGAAGATGTCAAAATAGAAGATGTCAAGTAGAAGATGTCAAATAGAAGATGTCAAGTAGAAGATGTCAAATAGAAGATGTCAAGTAGAAGATGTCAAGTAGAAGATGTCAAGTAGAAGATGTCAAGTAGAAGATGTCAAATAGAAGATATCAAGTAGAAGATGTCAAATAGAAGATGTCAAGTAGAAGATGTCAAGTAGAAGATGTCAAATAGAAGATGTCAAGTAGAAGATGTCAAAGTAGAAGATGTCAAGTAGAAGATGTCAAGTAGAAGATGTCAAGTAGAAGATGTCAAGTAGAAGATGTCAAGAAGATGTCAAGTAGAAGATGTCAAGTAGAAGATGTCAAGTAGAAGATGTCAAGTAGAAGATGTCAAGTAGAAGATGTCAAGTAGAAGATGTCAAATAGAAGATGTCAAGTAGAAGATGTCAAGTAGAAGATGTCAAATAGAAGATGTCAAGTAGAAGATGTCAAATAGAAGATGTCAAGTAGAAGATGTCAAATAGAAGATGTCAAGTAGAAGATGTCAAGTAGAAGATGTCAAGTAGAAGATGTCAAATAGAAGATGTCAAGTAGAATATGTCAAGTAGAAGATGTCAAGTAGAAGATGTCAAATAGAAGATGTCAAATAGAAGATGTCAAGTAGAAGATGTCAAGTAGAAGATGTCAAGTAGAAGATGTCAAATAGAAGATGTCAAGTATAAGATGTCAAGTATAAGATGTCAAATAGAAGATGTCAAGTAGAAGATCTCAAATAGAAGATGTCAAATAGAAGATGTCAAGTAGAAGATGTCAAATAGAAGATGTCAAGTAGAAGATGTCAAATAGAAGATGTCAAGTAGAAGATGTCAAGTAGAAGATGTCAAGTAGAAGATGTCAAATAGAAGATGTCAAGTAGAAGATGTCAAATAGAAGATGTCAAGTAGAAGATGTCAAATAGAAGATGTCAAGTAGAAGATGTCAAGTAGAAGATGTCAAATAGAAGATGTCAAATAGAAGATGTCAAATAGAAGATGTCAAGTAGAAGATGTCAAATAGAAGATGTCAAGTAGAAGATGTCAAATAGAAGATGTCAAGTAGAAGATGTCAAATAGAAGATGTCAAGTAGAATTATATTGCCTAAATACTCAAACGATTGACTTGCTTGATTTGTAATTCTGACTATCATCATCATTTAGCAGGCCCTTTGCATAAGGTCGCTCTCATCACTCCGTCTCTCACCAACATTTACTTTCATATTCAAAGAGTCACTTATATCCTGTGCCCATCTTCGTGTTGGTCAGCCTCTACCCCTCCTTCCTGGTACCAATTCTCTCTATACAGAGACAAATTGTGTTGTGTGTTTTCTGTAATAGCACCGCGTATTGACTGACTGACTTTCTACCCCACCAGGACATCACACAAGCGATAAACACCCGATGGCACAAAGTGCCACCATGTGGATGAGGATCGCCGTGGAGAGGTCCCAGAAACCGTGTTCAGACTGACAGACTGACTTTCTACCCCACTAGGACATCACACAAGCGATAAACACCCGATGACACAAAGTGCCACCATGTGGATGAGGATCGCCGTGGAGAGGTCCCAGAAACCGCGTTCAGACAATTGGCCATATTTATGGCCTGCCTATATTGCGGCCCCTGGCAAAAGCCAGGGTGGGGCTTCAAATAACAAAAAATGTCGTCCTATAAAGGACGAAACTGCAGCCATTAGACCAAATTTATGGCCGGGCTATATTGCGGCCCCTGGCAAGAGCCAGAGTAGGGTTTCAAATAACGAAAAATGTCATCCTAAAAAGGACGGGAAGTATGATGTCTTATACGTACCGTGTATTTGGTTTTGTTTACAATTGAGACTAAATGTGATGCTCTCACGTGACCCATTGAGTTCCGATTAATCGATAAAATATAGGTTATACACTATATTTCCAATACGACTGAAAGCGTAAAAAGATTCGCTTAATTTTCGCACTTACCTCCGCTAACACTAATTATTTCAGCAAACGGCTAATTAGTCGCTTTTTACCTATGTACTGCTGACGCCATCAACAATGCGTCAGCAATTTTATTTCCTTGGGCACTACATGCACCTATTTCTTTTTGGGGTGTGACGACCAGAAAGCTAAGGTCTTTTATTTAAAAAATCGGACTAAATGGAGATTCGAACCCAAAACGTCCGTGTCGGCAGATAAGCGTCTAGCCGCTGCCCTTCAACGTTTACCACGATGTATAAGAGAGTGCCAAAACTTATTTATGTCTTTTTAAGATTCAGATGAGGAACTTATCATAGATTTTAGGTTTACGAAATTCGGGTAAGCGGGTTAATGAACAGGCTGATAGATAGGCTGCTGTCGAACCCCTGGGCGTTGAGCTACCTAATAAGAAAGAACGAACGAACGAACTTTTTTTTTCAAAGGGTCACAAATTGGGCACACAGGCCTGTCTTACATTCGGCCCTTTCAGTCAACCATCTTTTGCACAGCAGTTGTATTTTACTAATAAAATATGTTTTGATAATATGATGTTATGCAGCTGATTGAGGCTTTGATCAAATTTGCAGTGAAGTATACAGACAGAGAATCCGTACTGTGAAAGTCAAATTCAAAGATAATGAGTTTAGGAAGGAGACGGAGTACAGGTGGGAATGTCCCGAGTGCACGATTATATGTTAATCAAGAGCTCAAACGAATAGACCACAACTTGTCCGTCACAAAAATATATGTTTCACCCAACCTGTCGAACTGATGTGTTGAATTGTTCCTCTTAAGGTTTTCACATTACAAACTAGAAGCCCGCCATGTGGCAAACCGACGACTTTTGCCAAATGGAAAACACTTAGCAATAAAATAAATAAAAACTCAACTGCCGAGAGAAGAGAGGTGTTAAAGTGTTTTATAGAACCTGCACTGTTTTCAGCAATAAGCAGACAAGATGAAAATCATCTAAAAATCGCTTGTAAATTCTAAAAAAAATGCAAAGAGGGAGCCGTCGTGGTATAACGGCTAGACGCTCGCCTACGGATTCGAAGGTCGTGGGTTAACTTCCTAAAGTAAATATAATTTTTTTTTCGACACTGGCTTCCATGCTGACCCAGCCCTAAAGTGAGTAAAGGCGGCAGGAGTGATGTCGGCGACAACGCCACCGGGTGCCGACTGCTCTATAGAATATAGGTCGAACCCTATATGCCCAAACGCCTAAAGGCGTGGCAAAAAGTTATTTACTTTACTTATTTTCGCATAATTATTTTGTTTAATCATGGCTTTTCGTCTGACTGTAAACGTAAAAGTAAAGTAAAGCACCTTTTCCCACGCATTTAGGCGTGTAGGGTATATAGAGTATATAGGGCTAGACCTATATTTTTATAGACCAAACAGCACAAGATGGGTAATGTGGTCAGCATCACACCAGCCGCCTTTACTTCCCGGGACTGCACCCGGTACCCACTCAAGGGCTGGGTCGACCTGGGAGTCAAGCTCATTTTTTTTCAAGTCTGGCTCCGTCAAGGAGCGAACCCACGATTCCTATGCCGGTAAGCCCTGGTTATTATTATTATTATTATTATTATTATTATTATTATTATTATTATTATGCTTCATAACTCTAAAACCACTATTAGCTAGAGCTGTACCGAATATTCGCTTCGTATTCGCTTCGGTGCCGAATAGTGGACCTAATAACTTTTTGGTATTGGGCTGAATACTTGCGGTCGGGCCGAATACGAATAGTGGTTACCTTACACCCGTTTCTGGGTTCGTGGAAAATAAACATGTCAAGATTTCCCTTTTGGTTCATATTGTCAAGCGTTATCTCTGTGCACCACCTACAAGCGTACCAAGTGAACGTCTGTTTAAGACAGCTGGAAATATCTTCAGTGAGACGAGAAGCTGCCT
>CAJHNH020005268.1:0-15000 GCA_905116865.2 Candidula unifasciata
AGATAGATAGATCGATAATAGATAGATAGATAGATAGATAGATAGATAGATAGATAGATAGATAGATAGATAGATAGATAGATAGATAGATAGATAGATATATAGATAGATAGATAGATAGATAGATAGATATATATATAGATAGATAGATATATGAGATAGATAGATAGAATAAAGGGAGAGAGAGAGAGAGAGAGATAGTTGTACTTATCATATATGGATCTGTTTCAGTGTTTACATTTCAAGTTCTACAACTGACAGAAATGTAGCAGCATTTTTGTCTCTGAAACTGCAACTAGCTTGCACTAATCTCTCTATGACTTGTTATGTGCTACATGACCCAATAGCCCGGTGCTTGAAAGCATCACAAAAACTACTAAGAGAAATTCAAGCCAAATACGCCTGCTCGTATGAGATAATAGATAAGAGCTGTCAACTTTTTTTTCCCTGGAATAATCTATGGCTTCAACTCGTTCTGTACCGGGCAGACATAATTTAAGTAAATTCTCTTCTAGGAAATTTATATAAGGTGACTTCAAATGAAAACCTTAAATTTGATATAATTTACAATAACCCTGCCGTTGTCTTGTAACCTGTCAATATTGTAAAAAATGTCAACACTGTCATATGACATCACGGTAAAAATCGAAAACGGCGACGTCATAATGATGACAGTTTAAAGATGGCCGTCCCACTTTTGACATGTACTAAAGAGGTGCAGCCTTCTGTTACCTGTTTATTCATCAGTAAAGGTATGGAACCTATAGATATTGGTCGACGAATTAAGTTCAAGTATAGGAATGCATGTCTATCAGTCCAGCAAGCTTATGAGTGGAGCAGAAAGCTCAACACGGCGTGATCTCTGTGACATTGTTTACCGAGGAGTCAATCCTGAACAGGATTATTTATTTTACCACCAGTACGAATTCCAGGTAGGAGCGACTGGGCGAAGGGTTAAGAACGTTGGGCTCTCATGCAAGGGGTTCATGTTCAAAACCTCGGTAAGATGTAGGATTTGTTTTTCTATCAGTAACAAAAATAAAGACATAACTTGCACAGTATGTGGCGACAGCACCAGCCATATGGCCCTAGATCCTCAGGCTCAAAGACACCATTGCCTACACAGCAGACGTGGTAAACACAGGCAGTAATTAGCAATTGGCAGAGAACTTTCAGGTAGATCTAGTCTCATAAAAATGGATACGACACAATTTTTTGTAATTTATGCGAGTTACTTGGGTAGGAAAGTTGCTAGTAAAGGTAACAGTCTACTCCATCTTATTATTACGTGTCTGACCTAAATGATGCGGACATGATTCCCTACCCCCCCTACAAGCAGCACTATCTGCGAAAGGGAATGCAGTTTTACATTTCATTGTCAAACCATCATATGTATGTCATTTAAATAATGCGGACACAAACAATACATTATACATAAAACAGCATAAAACAGAGCTACATCAACATAAAACAGAGCTACATCAACATAAAACAGAGCTACATCAACATAAAACAGAGCTACATCAACATAAAGACAGAGCTACATCAACATAAAACAGAGCTACATCAACATAAAACAGAGCTACATCAACATAAAACAGAGCTACATCAACATAAAACATAGTCACATCAACATAAAACAGAGTTACATCAACATAAAACAGAGCTACATCAACATAAAAACAGAGCTACATCAACATAAAACAGAGCTACATCAACATAAAACATGCGTTACATCAACAAAACACAGAGCTATATCAACATAACACAGAGCTACATCAACATAAAACAGAGCTACATCAACATAAAACATGCGTTACATCAACATAAAACAGAGCTACATCAACATAAAACAGAGCTAAATCAAAATAAAATGAAGTTACATCAGCATAAAACAGAGTTACATCAACATAAAACAGAGCTACATCAACATAAAACAGAGCTACATCAGCATAAAA
This sequence comes from Candidula unifasciata, assembly GCA_905116865.2. Classification (NCBI taxonomy): domain Eukaryota; kingdom Metazoa; phylum Mollusca; class Gastropoda; order Stylommatophora; family Geomitridae; genus Candidula; species Candidula unifasciata. The sequence goes on from CAJHNH020005268.1 coordinate 1,959, forward strand.
CAGAGCGACATTATCATAAAACAGAGTTACATCAACATAAAACAGAGCTACATCAACGTAAAACAGAGCTACATCAACATAAAACAGAGCTACATCAGCATAAAACAGAGCTACATCAACATAAAACATACTTACATGAACATAAAACAGCTACATCAACATAAAACAGAGTTACATCAACATAGAACAGAGCTACATCAACATAAAACAGAGTTACATCAACATAAAACAGAGCTACATCAACATAAAACAGAGCTACATCAACATAAAACAGAGTTACATCAACATAAAACAGAGCTACATCAACACAAAACAGAGCTACATCAGCATAAAGCAGAGCTAAATCAACATAAATCAGAGCTACATCAACATAAAACAGAGCTACATCAACATAAAACAGAGCTACATCAACATAAAAAAGAGCTATATCAACGAAAAACAGAGCTACATCAATATAAAACAGAGCCACATCAACATAACACAGAGCTACATCAACATAAAATGAAGCTCAAAAAAGCGAATAAATCCAACTGAAATGCGTAGTCTCGATGCATCGGGGTTTGTCTAGATTCCGTTGTCACGTGACTTACCATGGTAACTTTAGATTTACTATAAATTCCGTCTGCTTACAAAGGAAGGGGTTGTTGAATATAATTATTTAAAGTTCGGCCATTCTCAGCAGTCAGCTGTTCTGTGTGTGATGTGTAAGTAAGTAAAGATCCCTTTTCACGTCTTTAGGCGCATCGAGCATATGGAAAGAGTACCCATATTTTTTCAGACCAATCGGCACTAGGTGGGTAATGTGGTCAGCATTACGCCTGCCGTCTTTACTTCCTCAGGACATACATTCCGGTACCCATTTTAGGCTGGGTTGACCTGCGACGCCACATACTATGATAAAACTCCACGCAGCCAGCAGTAGGTTTTGATCGCGGAACGTTGGAATTACGAGTCGGACTCGCAACGCCTAAGCCACGGACGACGGTGTGTGATATTATGTCCCATATTTTACGTCACCTAGTAACAGTGAAAGTAAGGGTACCATTTCCCCCAACTTCGGGCGTATTTGGCAAATAGTGCTAGACTTATATTTTATGGATCAGTCTGCACCCAGCTGGTCAACATCACGACAGCCGCCTTTATTTCCCACGACTTTTACCTACTACCCATGTAAGGCTGTGTCGACCTGTGACCGAGATCCTTTTTGACAAAAGTCCAGCTTCATTCGGATTTGAACCAACGACCTTTGGATCCACAGGAGAGAGTCTAGCCGCTACACAGTGGCGGCTCCAACGTCACCTTGTGCTCGCAGTCTATTCTTCCATTTTGTTCTATCATGTTCAGTCATTAGATCTTACAGATGTAATCTCACCCACTACCTTTGGTCTTTCTTAAAAACTCTCTTCATAAGGTTTCTCTTAGACGTCCTCTTCCCTTAATTAATCTGTGTCCCATCCAATTTCAATGACTGTTTGGTGATTCTCTGTTGGCTCCTTCTGAGGATGGGCCATATATATATATATTGTGGAGAGGCATGATCGCCCACGCCAATCGGCAAGGTCCCTGATGATGATGATGATATATATACTGCCACTTTTTTTTTCTCCCTTTTTTAAAAAACTGTTTACACAAGCGGTTTTGCACATTTACATGTTTTTAGTTTCTCTAGAACTCATCCTTTTAATGTTCATCAATTTCCTTAGAAGTTTGTTTTCGAATGCAATTACTTTTAGTTCCATGTTTTGTATGGCATTTAGATATTTGTAATTTTACAATTTTATCACTGAGCCACCTTTTTTTTCGTTGTTCTAACATTTATTTTTGAATAAAACACTCAGGAGAAAAATGCGTCTCCAGAGGTTGCTGTAATTGACGCTTAGCTTCTCATGAATAAAATATACAAAGGAGCTTGTTACATAATACATGTGCCAGAAAAGAACATTTTGTAACAAAAGAAAATTGTTTTTGTGTGTTTACTTACTTATTTTTTATTTTATCTCCGTCCTTGAACCAGTCAATGGAGTCTGGGGGATATTCACTTCCTGTTGCGTTGCACACAAGCCTTAGAGTATCTCCTCGCTCAACAAATATCGTTCCGTGGATGCTGATTTCTGCAACATAAAATTAGCGATGATATTTCAGTTACGTTTCTTAAAAGGTACCTTTACAAGCTTTCAAGAGTATTAGGTATTTGGTCTTTTTAATCTTTGTTTTTAACCACTTTGGGTTTTAAGGGAAATACAAGGTTACGGCGTCTGCTTTTCTATTGGGGTGGAACGTAGACACGTCATAACTGTTGTGGAGTTTCTCTAATGTTATCTTTCACCATGTTCTTGATCTACTTCGGGTTCGACTCCCCTCTCTTCTTCTAGTATATATATATATATATATATATATATATATATATATATATATATATATATATATATATATATATATATATATATATATATATCAATAGCTTTGCTTTCACAAGGCTTTCTTTCAGGTTAAGTGAGTAATTCTTCTTTTTCTTCGTTCACCGGCTGTGAATTCCGGCGGAAGGTCCCGGTAGTTCGTCAATTTGGACTTTTGGCTATTACCTGAACCTGAGTTTTGCGTGTACATCCGTTTTACTGGCTTATTTGTTTGCCGTTTCCTGCTGCACCGGCAGATGTACTCCGACTTCTATTTGATTTGCTGTAGTAATTTGCTTTGTAATGGCGCTATACTGACGTGTCTCCCGCGATTTCATTCCCAGTGTTCATTTCCTTCTGGTCACTCACACAACCTTTCTAAGACAACTAATGTCGAGGATTAGTAATTTTCTTTTCAGTTTTGCAGCGAGTGACCACGTCACCATTGGGTATATGGTTACCATTCTTCATAATCACTTTGTCGTGTCGTTATACGTCTCATAGGACGCCCAGTTTTAAAAGATATGACAGCGCTACGAACGTCTTCTTTTCAAATAAGGTTAAACCTTTTCACAAAATATTACCCCAAAAGAATCTGTTAACTTGTTTTTTCTGTTTAATTATAATGATAGGCACAGCAAAGCCTACACATATTACATACCCTTAACCGAGGATAGACCAATAGATAACAAGCTTAGCGTACTCTGCACCTCAATTTGTTTTAACCATCTTCCACGCCAAATCACAAATATCACAAGCCTTTATACCTATGATGTGAAATTGTTCGAATGTTATCGGAGCAGAGACCAGATGCTGCCATAAAAGATAAAAGTATCTTACAGACTATCGCTCATAGATTTATTACAATTACTACGGTTTACTGTAGTTAGAAATATGCATATTCCAGTGCCAGTATTTAATATTCAGCTGCTGGTGATATTGTTTACACCTAGCGCTGCCTAACGAAGCAGACTTAAAGTTCAATGTTGCTGTCACCTATTGACACCTTTAGAAACCAAGTACATTTGTGGTTTACTTATTGACTTTCCCTTGTATTTCTTGATGTATGAATGAACAGGTGTATGAAATTATGGAGATTAAAAGGGCATAATTTTAGACGGCTTGCGTGCCCAAATCTCAAACCTTTGAAAACGAAGTTCGTTCGTTTGTTCGTTCGCTCGATCTCTTCAGTCTAGTGCAATTCTCTTGAATATCATGGATGGAATCCAGTCCAGCAGCTTTTACTTCTCCCAACAGAGTTCGTTTAGGGCTTATTCTTGGACTGTCTCGTTTCCTTAGTCCGCATGGTTGCTATTTTAGTGCCTGTCTAGCGTATACGTTAGTAGTATATGATTTATTTGTATTGGCCACATGGCACTTGATGGGTGATGTGCTCACATATTCGCACAGAACGGTAATCAGTACCGACTTTAGGCTGAGTCGAGCTGGGAGTCCAAGTCAATTTTAAAAAGTCGGCTAAGATTTTTTAATTTATCACCTTGCTAAAAATAAATACCACTGTCTTTTCTAGGCACAGTCTGTTTCTTTGGTATTGCCAATTTTAAATGACACTATAATATTTTAATATATTAGAAATAAAACAGCTATTCCATTTCAGATGAGCAATTAGAAACCACGATTTCACTTACCTGGTTTGAATGTCTTGTAATCTGGAGTATCTGGACAGATCAGAAAAAAACATTTTTTTAAAACAATTGTGATGTAAATTATTCAGAAAAAGTCAATTAGCTTTAATCATGTGAGTAGATAACAATAAGACCTAAATGGGACCATTTGTGTCACAGTGGTTATTTAGAATGCTTGTCGATTCCCCATTATTTTCGAGCGTGTTTTTTTTCCCCACTAACCAGCTCCTTTCTAGAAAAAGACGGATGTTAATTTTTTTTTCCTCTCCCTCTATGTTTTTAAAATTAGAAGCAAAGGGAAAAAAAGAAGAAGCAACAGTAGCAGCAGAAAAAAAGAAGAAGAAGAAGCAGATGCAGAAAAAGAAGAAAAAGAAGAAGAAGAAGAAGAAGAAGAAGAAGAAGAAGAAGAAGAAGAAGAAGAAGAAGAAGAAGAAGAAGAAGAAGAAGAAGAAGAAGAAGAAGAAGAAGAACAAGAAGAAGAAGAAGAAGAAGAAGAAGAAAAAGAACAAGAAGAAGAACAAGAAGAAGAAGAAGAAGAAAAAGAACAAGAAGAAGAAGAAGAAGAAGAAGAAGAAGAAAAAGAAGAAGAAGAAGAACAAGAAGAAGAAGGATATAATCAACAACAATATGACTCTTGCCCTTTGAGCAGTATCTACCAGAGGACATCATTTTACCTTTAGCGTTCGAATATGAAACCGCCTTCTTTCTTACATCCGTTTCCAAAAATAAATATATAGCCGCTATCTTCCCGACATCCGCTACTAAATATAACATTTCTCGGCCGCCTTAATGAGAGACATAAAGCAGATTATCAGACATGAACAGGTTATAAATTTAAAACAGAATAAAAACAAAACACATTCCTTCTCCCCGCCTCGCAGTAACATTCCACAGGGAAACCGAATAGAAGTCGTTCAACGGGAATATTGTTACCCACAAAGGGCGCCAGGGTGCAAAGAAAATATTGTTCTACTGTCGTTGCAAAACGGTATGTTCTTTCTTCGTGTATATTGTAAAAGCTGTTTTATGGGTTAGAAAATTCGGCCCCTGAAAAATGGCCTCAGATACTATCAGAACTATAATGATGATAAAAAAAAAAAAAGCTGGTAAAGACAAGATGGATAAAATTCTTAGAAAGAAAAGAAGGATTTTATATCTGTGTGACATCGAAACGCATTCCACTGATTTCGCTTTATTTCGTCTTGCTAATAGTCATCTACCTTTTCATGTTTTATTCTATGGTTGCTTGTAAACGGCAACCAGTGACACTTTTTTTTGACTGGCGTTTCTGTAGCTTTTCGTCCCTGATGAGCTTGTGTGGTTTCTGTGTATATGTCCCATGTGCGCGTGCGTGAGTGTTCTTTGCTCTGTGTTTGTATAGTAATTCCCGATGATGATTCCGAGCAGGTTTAGGGGTAAAAATGGACCCACCACTCTTCATAAAGTATTTCGTAAAAGATGACTGATTAGGAATTTTGTGAAATTAGGTGTGTATTGAAATTGGATGTGCAAATTTCGTAACTCACTTGCAAACGAAGAAGAAAAAGAAGAAGAATGGTGCCTATTGGTTTTAAAGTATTAATGGAACTTTGCTGTGAATTTTCATCTTCTTGGTTACGAAATGTAATCTTTTGAGCAGTCACAGTCTCAGACATTTCTCTTTCGATAGTTCTTCGGCTTAGACCTTGTCCAATGCAACATTCGCAATGTACTTTGTGGCAACATTAAACGTTCATATAACATCCGAAAGGAAGGGAGAATAAAGGACCCATTTCTACTAATGCGAACGAAACGGACCCCGGCAGTTCCTGGATCGAGATTTCTGCCCAACAACCGCGCTGGTACATCAAGGAAAATCTTCACGGGAAAGCATGGTCTGAAAACGCATGCCGGGAGGATGAATTGCGAGGGTGAGCCAGGTAGTAAGTGTCGTCGCATAGCGTCTCCTGTATTTGATAAGTCGCCAGGAAACGACGGGCAGGGTGATCCCCACTAATATTAGTCAGAACAGACAAACATACCTGCAGCTAATATTCTAAATACTTAAGTGAAATAGTAAATATTAGCCACAAATGGGTGGCTAAAAACGTGGACATTAGTCTACATGCGTAAATGAAATAGCAGACATTAATTAAAACGCATACATGAAATAAACAACACTTCTAATGCAGAAAGCAAATAGTAGTTATCAATCAATATCAATGAATGAAATAGTAGTTATTAGTCCATAAGTGAAATAATAACGTTTGTTTTTAGAATTGCATGAGTGAAATAGTAACGTTTCCAAAAATCACATTTGTGAATTACTTACGTTTTGTAGAAAATCATGAGTGAAATAATAATGATTTGTAAAATCACAAAAGTAAATTAAAAAACGTTCTGTTGTTGTTTAATATCGCATTAGTGAAACAGTAACGATTTGTGAAATCACATAGGTGAATTACTAACGTTTTGTAGAAAAGCATGAGTGAAATAGTAGCTTTTTGTGAAATCACATAAGTGAATTACTAACGTTTTGTAAAAACGCATGAGTGAAATAGTAACGTTTTGTGAAATCAAAATAGTAAATTGCTAAGGTTTCATAGAAATGCATGGGTGAAATAGCAAGATCCTGTGAAAAAACATGAGCGAAATAACAACATGTTGTGAAAAACATGTAAGTAGTAATTTTTGTTGTGAATTTGCATGCATGAAAAAATAATTTATTTTCTGAAATAAATAAAATGCAGAAATATTTAAATTACGTGACTGAACAATAAATTAGTTTATTCGTTTACTTCTCGTAGCAGATACTAAAAGATTCAGCACATAACCAGCTGGTTGGTCTAGAATTCTTCTGATAACATCATCAACAGTCTTTTTCGTTTTTTTCTGCGTTTGCCCTTTATAGAGCGGTTGGTCCACTGCGCTATGGTTTACATTGGGGCAGTGATAAACGCGCCTTTCGGTTCAACGTATCAGATTTCAGCAAAGGCTTAATTAGTCGCCTTTTACGACATGGTTATTAGGGTACAGTGGGATGATTCACCAGCTCCCTTAAATAAGGCTATAGTTTCCACAAGGAGGATACTCATCATGGACGTACACATTTAAAGTAACGATGATTGTGATGTAATTGCCAGCTTAAATTTGTGATAAAAACGCTCAAAACAATTAAGACAAAATAAATAAATAAATAAATAAATAAATAAAGTAAATGTCCCAATACAGGCCAGAGATGCATCGGGAACATGAGGCTAAACTCATAGTTGTTTTTATAGACCTATATAGGTGATGTGGTCAATATCAGAAGGGTGGCCTTTACTTCCCATGGACTTTCGCTGGCACTTTTTTAAGGCTAGGTCGACCTTGGAGCCAAGATCATGCTTGAAATAAATTCGACACCATACGGATCTGCACCCCCCCCCTCCCGCCTTCAGATCTACAGGCGAGCATCTAGCCGCTCCAACACGGCGGTTCGTATATGTACTGTGATGCTTGTTTATTGCTACTTACTTACGCACTCACCAATCAACTAACCTATCTACCGACCTACGTTGTCACCAACAACACACCGGCCTAGCTACCTTCGTTGCCCGACGCCTGCCTACTTACTTCTCACCTACCTTCCTACCTGCCTCACTAAACACCGACTGCTTCACATAAATTTAGTTTTGTGCATTAGAAAAGCGAAAATGCAGTCACTCACCTGTAAAGCAAATAAAGTAATCAATCTAACAAACGATAAAAGACTGGCCGTGCGATAAGTATAATACAGCAGACAGTTTGAGATTTAGACTTGGTGAAGCCCTAAGTTATACAAAGCCCTGACGTCCCTATCGTTTGAAATGATACAAGTGAATCACAGATAATAAACGTTAATAAAAGGCGGAAAATGACGCATAAAAAGCTGCTTATATTCAATTTGAAAACACTACAACAATTTGAAATAAGTACAAGCCTGAGATAATATATTCAAAAAATGAAAATGAAATTAAAAACAGTAATCTTGAAGAAAAAAAAATTGCATTTGTAAAAAATAGAGAAGATTTTTTAAGCCCCTACATACTGTGAGGCCCTAACCTGTAGCTTAGTTAGCTCATGCCTAAATACAGTACTGACAGCAGTAACTGAAGCCATTGCTATTAAATTATCTTCACAATGACTATGAACGATCTCCACACATAATCATATTGTTTATACACGCTGTATTAGGAAGCAGGCTGATAGCTTAGTCAATTCAAAAAGAAACAATTACCCACAAGTACAGTAGGCACGGTAGGATGTTACAATACATGTGGGGATATATTTGGTGAATGGAAATGTGACCGCTGGCTTTCTAGGAATGTAACAGAAAACACTCGTACACATAGTGTGAAGTAGGAGATTAAAAACAGACCTTCTGAATTACCGAGTTTTTTTTTTCTTTTCTTGAATACATTATCCTCTACCAATGTCCGGCAGATGTAAAATATCTCTCACATTAACTCTCACGTTAGCCAGAATGCCAATGGGTCCCATTTCCATTCACCAAAACCATCCCAATATTTATTTGTAACTGTATACTTTGTGTATTAAAATGATAATCTGAAAACCATTTATGAACAAATACCGATAGAAGACACACAGAATATGTAAGAATATGTAAATGTAAGAATATGTGAAAGAGGACGAATATTTTGTTTAACTCGTTCAGTGCCAAAGTGCTTAGCAGTAGATGCTTATAGAGCACTTAACGACTAGGAGAAATCGCGATAGTTACTTTCAAAGAAGCTATATACAAAAGTGACCATTCGAAAACCGACTAAAGGAAAAATAAAAAAATGAGAATACACTGCATGATAGGTTGCAAATCTCATATGACGAGGAATTTAGAAAAAACATACATAAGGAACACGTCAACATGTTTGTGAAAGACATATCATTTTCCGAATTTTTCTTCTTCTTCTTAAAGTCCATGTCCTTGAGGCAGTGGTTGTCATGTCTATCCATAACCTTCTGTCTGGTATACTTTTAATCAAATCTGACACATATGATCCTCCATGCCACGATGTCAAACTGTCCAGCATTTGTTCTCTCGATCTCCCTCCGTCTCCCCTTCTCTCCAACTTTCCTACTGTGTTTTCCCTTTTCTTCGCATGACTAAATAATGTAGATTGTCTCTTTCTGATGTGGGCAATCAGTTCTCTTCGTGAGGCATCCTCATTACTCTTTTTAACCTGTCCAGGGTATTCTCATCATTCGTCTATAAAACTACGTCTCTGCAGCTTCCAGATAAGTTTTAACTAATTTACTAACTGTATATGATTCACTTCCTTATATCAAGATATAGCTTTTAACGAATTTTATTTCTCGTGTCCGTTGACAAAGAAAGATTGCATAAAATATTTTTTATTTTGTAAAATGCTACCTCTGTTTGAGCTATTCGACATTTTACTTCTTTAATACATCTTCCACCTGATGTTTCAGGGTACCCAAGTACTTAAACAGATCAACTTGCTTGAGGTTTGTCCCATTTACTTTGATGTTGCCTTCTGGAGGGTCACTTTTCTTTGTAATTACCGTTACTTCTGTTTTTCCGGATTACCCGTGTTTAAGACATACGTGACTATAAATCTACAAACACTTTCTGGATGATGAATTGTGTGATGATAACACTGTGGTAAATAAGTGCAACATATCTGCAAGCAAAATACAATTTTTAAGTATAACATGTATCGGAAAAAAAAAAAAAACCCAGATTTATCAAAGTCACAAAAATAGTAATCCAACAAGTTACTTACGAGAAAAGATCGGTTGATTTTAAGAGCATTCCAAATGTAGTCATGAGCGAAGGCATTAAAAAGACCGGAACATTGAATCAAGAAACACGTAAGGATAATAAGACATATTTACATTTAGGCTTCATATGTATATGGAGGTGTGATAAAACAATATGCCAACCTCTCGGCTACATGATCGAAGAAGTATTCTTACTTTAAATGAGGTGGAAGTTGAAAACCCAAACCACAGCAATTAGATGGTTTGAACTTATGACAAAACATAACTGGGTAAAGAGCCAAAGTGCTGAAAAATGAGGAAACAAGAACACTCAGTTAATATGGAATAAAATTTTGGTTGCAACAGGAGCGTATTACTGTTATTAGTGCCCGGTTAGCACCAATTCCTTTTAACATGAAGTGCATTTTCGGTGATTTTTGGTGATTTTTACTGTAGCACACAATAATCAAGGAAAATTATTGAAAAGTTGAAATGGGATGTGGGTTAACACAAGTTGAAATATATTTGCCACCTCGGCGGGTACTACTCCTTTACTTCAAGAATGCCAAATGCCGCTTATGCCTGTCTCCCAACGCAGAACGTTTACTCCTCAGAATAGTATGTTCCAAAATACGGCCGCCAGGCGAATCTGTTGCCACGGAAGCATTTTACCCAGAGAGACCTTTCTGCCTGAAGCTTAATAAGTAAGAAGAAACTCCACAGGCGAGCATGTACAGCAGGAGTCTACCAATCATCAGTAAAAGTAATCTCTCGTCAACAAATGTTTCGGCCCACGAGCTCCTAGACATTTTCAGAGAGTGGGCGCACCTGAGTTCATGAGGCTCAGGGTTGATTTTCTCCTGCTGCACGTATTACCAGATGTTCTCGGACAGGGACAAGACGAAATTGGTGACTTTGCAAAAAGTACTGTGAAATACTGTTTTTACATAGTAATATTAACCTTTTCAGTATTAGAGTTTCAAAAGCTGACTAGAATTTTTTCATTGGGTGCCAAGATCACAGCATACATTTTCTGGTTTCTTCACAATTGTGAATATTTGTTATCGCCTTTTACACAAGAGAGTTGTCATTTAGGAGTAATATAAGAGGTAATATTTGTCGGGGACAGGCTAATGATGGGCGACAATGGAAAGGAAACAGATGAGTTAATGATAGGAAAATTATAGTTTATTATATAAATTGCACAAGTTTTAAATCCTACTTTTAAAACCAGGCAAAGATAATTCGAGACTCAGTGGTTTCAGGATTATCACTCTTCAAAATTTATTTACAAAGTGCTGGAGAAGATTATTGTAGTGAAAATACAAACGTTTTGGGGAAGGGAAGAACTCCGGCTAAGAGATATTTTTTCTACTGGCCTTTGAAATATACCTGTTCAAATAAAACCAATTTTGCTTTTTATGTTGATGAGAGGTTCCAGAACGGACAGGAGACTATATGATAGCACTTGCTCTTGAGAATACCTACAATAGGAACATAAATAATATGCGCTCATGGAAAATGGGTTCTGTCCCTTGCTGGTGTAGTTGTCAGTAGCAACATCTTCAGTACCAGTAAACTCCCTACGCCCCACCAGACAGAAGTAAATCAAGCCATTGCAACTGAGATGAGTAAACTCTTTCAGCTGCTACTACAATATTTCAATTCCAAAAGTGTGTTTCATGAGACTACCAGTCTTTGGGTCTTCATTGAATATAAGACCTTTTTCTACGCCTTCAGGTACATTAGGCGTGTAGGGCTAGAGTTAAAACTTACAGACAGTCGTTGATCTTTGTCTGAGGTGGTCAACATCACCGACAGATTTTTACTTTCCAGGACTTTATCTGGTATCCGTGTAAAGCTGAGTCGACTACACAATGGTGGCTGCCTCATTAGTTATTATTAGCAGTAGAACTATTAGACACAACTAGTTAATGTGACAAATAGGACATTTGTGCATGTAACAGAAGAACAGACAAAAAGAATTTGAGAAATATATATACAATGCATATAGTAATCAATTAACGATTAGTGAGTTGGCTAGTACTGAAGGAGTTCATACAATCGTAGACCAAATAAAATAGGGTATTTAAATTTTTTTTTTAAATAAGCGCATGATGACTTTTGTTCAGCCATTCTTTTATTTATAAATATTCCAGTGAACTTTAGCAAAGGAAAAGGTTTCCCACCCCTACCTTACACGAACAGCAAACAGAAAGGCAAAGACACTTGGCATGTAATAAATATCAGGAATATCAGAAACTGACGTTTGCATTACAACTGTGCGTACATTTTGAGAATCACTGAGAGATCAAATGTAGCTCCGTGTGTTTAATCGATGCCAGACCGGGAAATACACGACTGAGCACGCATAGATTACCTGATTGTTACTGACAGATGCGCTATGACCTTTCTCAGACTCTGAGACTCGGTGACTACCACACATTCATTACCATAAACAGGACGCTCTATGGGACAGCTTACACTGAGCTCAACATCAAGCTTTGTAGGTTGTTCTATCTGTGTGGGAAGTCTCCGAAATGATCTCTAATTTGCAAGCACAGTTGCTGTATGTCTCTAAAACCATCTACTAAAGGTTGTGCAAATACGATAACATTCTGATTGGAGGACAATTATCTGCGTAAAGCTAAAGTACTGCAATGTAGCTTTTGAGGTACAAGGTGAAAACATCATTTCACTCCAAACAAAACTTGTGGCTAATATGATTTCGGTTGCGACAAAAAATTGTTTAGTCATTCAGCGTGGAGAAGGGGAGGTAAAGAGCGAGGTAGGGAGAGAGAGACAGACATAGAGACACGGAGAGGAAGAGAGACAGAGGCAAAATGGGGAGTGTGAACCCGGAATACTATCTTCACCAAAGCCTACGCCTTGGCATACACACATAAACACTCACACATATATGTGTGTCTGTATGTGATATTTTATCTTTGCTATCTTGCGTCTACCCACTTATCTCAACAACTTTAGTCTTTCCCACATACGAAAACATACATTTTGCCTCACTGTATTTCGTCTGTATATCTGTCCGTGCATCCATCAGCCTCCGTATCTGTCAGTCAATATGTCTATATGTAAATATGTTTGTCTTTGTGTCTATATGCCAGCTATCTATCCAACAGCTCTTGCATGTTTATGCAGTATGTTAATTCTGATATCCGTAACCAGCCCACCCCTCCATGCACCCACACACCCTTAGTACAACTCGTCTCTCAGATATCGACTACAGCTGTATGAGCAATG
>CAJHNH020005268.1:22500-77500 GCA_905116865.2 Candidula unifasciata
CTAGCGAATCTATGAAATCTCGAAAGCTATATTCTGTAAGTGTATATGATCAAACAAAATGAAGCAGAACCACCACAATGTGAACAAACATCTGGAAACGCATATCAAAGACACTCGACCCGTAGTAACATAGTTTTCGTACTGACGAGAACGTCTCATTACTATACAACTATTAAACAAGCTGCATAGTTAACTGTAATATTGATGGCAACACTGACTATGCAAAACTTCAGGGTATTAAACTGATCTCTTCTCTTTATTGTTCTGATGGAAAGTGTAGACTATGAAAGAGTTTGAAAGGGAATCTGTTTTTGAGAGGCACAGAAAATCATTACCTTGTGAACCTTTTAAAAAGCCGTTGAGATCAGAAAGGGGATGGGGTGGGCGGGGGTTATAATATCTTATAGTTTTGAAACTGATGAGACACTCTGTGATCTCTTACTAAGTGAAACATATAAAGACATGACAAACGCTTAAAAGTAGTTTGTGATAATTATACAACAGAAAGTTTCTTTGTCAACACAGGAGTCAGACAGGGATGTATACTATCCCACTTTTTGTTCAATTTGGCCACTGACTGGCTGATGAAGGAAGTTACACGAGATAGTAAATAAGGATTTAGACTATGCAGACGACATCAGCCTTATATCCAGCCGTCATGTGAACGCTCAGGAAAAGATTGAAAGACTTTCAACAACAGCCCATTAGGACTAAAAAAACCCAGTAAAACTAAAGTAATGAGAAATAATTTCAAAACAGAAAATCCAATTATCTTAAATGATGAAGCAATAGAGGAAGTTGAAAAATGTATATACCTCGGAAGTAAAGTTACTCCAGATGGAGATTCTGAAAATGATGTAACATCAATAGTAAACAAAGCAAATCAAGCATTTGGTATGGGAAGTCAAAGCGATTTAGTTTGAAGACAAAACTCAGAATATACAAGAGCAACATTTTAGGAATACTGTTATACATCAGTAAAGAAAATGAAAGCAGGAATTACACATAAACTTGAGACTTTTCAAAATAAAAGTTTAAGGAGAATTCTACGAATATTTTGGCCAAACAAGATCACAAATAAAGAACTGAGGAGGAAAACAAAATGTGCATCACTGGTAAATGTTATCAAAGTAAGAGGATGGAAATGGCTTGGACATGTTTGTAGAATGCCTTGTGACACTGGCAAAAACAGCTCTCCGGTGGACAGCAGATGGGAAAACGAGATGTGGACGACGTAAGGAAACCCAGAGAAGGACTATAGAACAGAAAATAAAGGAATGTGAACTGACATGGGATACGATGGACAGAAAAGCAGCAAACCGGCAGCAATAGAGATCACTTGTGAATGCCTTATGTGTCAACAGCAACATGAAGAAGATATAGAATATAGATAGAAACGCTTCATGTAAGAATACTAACCGATTTGTTTGAATAAAAAGGGTAAGTGCGAAAGGGATACACTTCGGCCCCTTTATTATTCTTTGTGACAATAAAATGGAATATAAAGATAACACTAAGTACACGTAAAATTCACGATCTGAACAGGACTAAAGTCCACAAATGGATTAACAGCAAGAACGTTCTGCCGGAGTTTTACAGAGGAAGACTACTAGCAGGACTGGAGTTCAATGGACTCTGACAGGGGGTTCCATTTTAGGAACTTCACTGAGGACGTGGCTTCCGCACCCCCTTTTACTCCCCCCCACCCCACCCACCCACCCCACTGATTCCACAGGCACTAAATCTTCTTCTTAGTCCTCACCAGCTGTAAACTGGCGGAAAGTTTTGGTTGTTTGACCACTTCGCGTGTTCAAGAACTTCAGTTTTTCCTGCACTTCTATGTGACTTGTATGCAGACTGTTGGTTCCTCGCCTGTCAGGCAGATGCATTTCGATTTCAAAGGGGAAAACCCCCTAATCCGTCGCTCTTTAATGACATCCTTGTTAGGAGACAGTGGGTCTATTCTTTATGTCCCCAAACAGGGGCCCCAGAACCCATACGGGGAACGCACTAAAGGACTTGAAATGTCTTTGAGAAAAGTCAAACGTCTTTACATTAACTGGAGATATAGGCATCCTAAGGCTACCTCCGCCCCCCCCCCTCCAACCAGTGTTTCTAGAAATGAGGGGGCGAAAGGCCTGATCCTCCTTCTCATACATTTTAAAGAAGGCTCAGCGCCACCCCTCCCCCCCCCCCCTTCATGTTTTCCCTTTTCTCCACATCGTATACAGAAGTTCTCTTCTCAAGATTTTTTCTGGATAAATACGTGTGTAAATATTTGACATTGAACATATTATTATTACTATTATTATTATTATTATTATTATTATTATTATTGTTATCAATTGAGCTTTTGAACAAAGCCTAAAGAGGGGCCCCAGAGTGATTTTTTAAAATGCGCCAATATTTTCTTCGTGTGGACCCCCCCCCCCCCCCCGATGCCTAATAAATTCAATCTCTTTGAGTTTTCCCGAATGGACAATAACCAGGACTCTTACCTTCAACAGTGAGCATGATGTTCTGCCGTATATTTCGTCTCCTGGCTGACACTTGGCACTCATACATCCCGCTGTCATTAGGTTGTACGTTCTGGATATGCAAGTTCCACTCCAGTGAATGCTTTCTATGGACCACTTTAAACCTACGGTCGTTGACATAAGTGTCTTCGCCAATGGTCAATGGGTTGGGATCTGAAGCCCTTCTCCACACGATCTGAAGGAAGAGGAGATTATAAGCAGTTATTTCATTATTGTCATTAAATTATATTGCGTGAACAATCTATGTCTGTCTCTCTCTGCCCCACCCTCGCCCCTATCTCTCATCCGTGTCCATTTAGTGTGTGAAATCTCTCACTGTTTCCAGTAGCAGATACTGTCGTTGGGTTGGGTTGTGTTGGGACCTATATTTATTTCAGCTGTTATTACGGTAACTTTTGTTCAGGTCCGGCTGTATAAATAGAGAAGGCCGTGCTTTTGTTTAACTGGTCAAAACGCTGTCACGATTTTTCCCTATTTCCTGATGAGCTAAGCTATGGAGCTCAAATTCTGCAAGCAAGCGAGCGCCCACACACATACACACACAAGCTCTCTTTCTCTCTCTCTCTCTCTCTCTCTTCTCTCTCTCTCTCTGTTGTTGAACCCCACCTAGACATCACACAAGCAATAAACACCTGATGACACAAAGTGCCACCATGCGGGTCAGGTTCACCCGTAGAGAGGTACCAGAAACCCTTGTCAGCCTTTAGGCCATATTTATGGCCCGGCTAAATTTAGCGCCTGAGGCAAAAGCCAGGGTCGGGCTTCAAATAACAGAATATTGCATCCCACACAGGGATAACTTACAAAAAGATTAGAGGAGTCGCAAAAATATTCAGATAAGCGTTTAATTTTTAACTGATAATTTCTGTTTTCAAAGATACTATATGTTTAAATAGGAAATATATTTTCAAGGGAAATAATCCATCAATTCACGAAAACATAAATTGATTGGGTTTAAAATATGTAAAAATGTGTTTTTAACTACGCTATTATTTTATTTTACTATTTGAAACACACACACACACACACACACACACACACACACACACACACTATTAAACGATATTATTTAAAACAAAACAAAACAAAACAAAACACACACATACACACTATCAAACGATACCATAAATTATGAGTATCCTTTTGTGCGTTAATACTAATAGCTGTTATTCAGTTTCGTCCTTTTTAGGACGAAATTTTTTGTTATTTGAAGCCCCACCCTGGCTTTTGCCAGGGGCCGCAATATAGGCAGGCCATAAATATGGCCAAATGTCTGAACGCGGTTTCTGGGACCTCTCCACGGCGATCCTCATCCATATGGTGGCACTTTGTGTCATCGGGTGTTTATCGCTTGTGTGATGTCCTGGTGGGGTAGAAAGTCAGTCAGTCAGTTGTGCGTTAATATATGCATGCATTAAAAGAAAAGATGACTTGATAATATATTTAAGAAATGTTACGTCGCAATATATAAAATTTTAAGAAATTTCTGAAAATTACAATAATTATAATTGACCTAGGCGGTTCCACATATAATTAAAATTGCTATATAGAAGTGTCACGTGAAGTAATGGCGGCTCTCGTCATGGCGTCTTGTTATTTATCGAGTGCCGGCGTTCTATAACACAAATGTTAGTGAACATCACATGTTGGATAGGCAGGCCACTGACGTGTGAAGCTAGTTTACTTTTCACTTTATGTTGTCAGTGGTGCATATAATGATTAGACAGATACGTTATGATTACACCGTTATACATATAATAAACCCCAAATAGTCAAGAATATACAGTGAAAACATACACTTTATGATATCTTCTTATTTGCGTTCGTCCGAGTGATGTAACTGCGTTGCGCCTATTTACACCAAAGCTGCAAAATGTACGCCTTTCGGCCAACACCTCCGACTATATCGGGCACTTATCCACCGGGTTAGCTTTGCTAGTAACGTTGTGATATGATAAACTTTGTGATTTGATAACCAGGGCTTGTTTTATTTTTGTTCCTACGAAAAACAGGCTGCTGGTACTCACCACAAAGAGTCTTAACTCTTTGAGTCCCAGAGGGTTTAGAATCCCAGGCCCAAGGGGTAATAAAGGGAGACGTAGATTCTGCGCATCTTGCGTTTACTGGGCTTCTAGGTAGAAACCTATGAACGTATGATGCGCTCCTTGGGACTCAAAGAGTTAAAAAATCACAAAGTAACGCTGAAAAAAAGAAGAAGAATCCTGAAAAAGATGTCGGTATTAAATACCGCTGAGAACTGCCGGGAAAAAACGAAGCTATGATAGTAACAATATTATTAAAGCCGCAAATTACCAAACTATACTAATGCAAACAGCAATGGAACGAACGAACAAACGAACGAACTTTGTTTTTGAAGGGTCACACATTTGGCACGCAGGCCCTTCTTACATTCGGCCCTTCCAACCACCTATCTTTCACACAGCAGTTATATTTTATCAATAAAGCATGTTATGTTCATTTAATAATATGCATATTATCAAAATCAAAAAAAAAAAAAAAAAAAAAAAAAAAAACCGAAAAACAAATGCGCGCTCACACACACCAATATGTACACGCCCACTTACTCACCTACAAACATACATATATATACAAACACACCCGAATACATAAATACCTAGTACACACATACATATACAGCAAAGAGGGATATAGAATAAGCCTAACATATGACAGGATCACAACTGAGGATAGGTGCAGTCGATGCGCCAACAGTGGAGAGAAAGCACATATAGTAAACATGTTAATAGAAGCAGTAGAAACGCTTCTTTTTTCGTGTGGGTTTCAGTGTTCTTTTAGGGGACGACGGGGAGGGGGGGGGGGGGGAGGGGGGGGGGGGAGAATAGTTACTCTTTCTCTTAACAAGCATGGCGTTAAAGGCAACCTTATTAGCGTTTGCTCAAATTGGATGGAAAGAAACGAAAGAGCGCAGATATTGTAGCCAAACTGCAAGACACAACATTACGTTTCCACAGTCATTATATAATAATAGCAATAATAATATAATAATAATAATAATAATAATAATAATAATAATAATAATAATAATAATAAAAATAATCATAATAATAGTAAGACAATTTTTTTATAGAAATCACAAGGCAAAGGAAAAGAGAATTAAAGACAAATGAATAACATGGGGGAACATCTAAAAGGAGCTGAAGGATTTAACAATGGCCTAGGAAGTGCCAGTTTGACCACGGCCTATTCTCTACTGAGAATGTTGAATTACGAATCGACATCGCAGCACTTGGGACACTCTCATAAGCGCTCCGTCTCCATCATTTCCAATTGAAATAATATTTTCTATGGAATTTCTCTATTGGGAAAACAGAGAAAGTAATGGGAAGAAGCACATTATTTACTAGATAACTTGCGTCAGTCGTCATGAGTTAAAGAAGATTTAGCAGACTGAAACAAATGAAAAGAAAGAGAGGGTAAATAATAATAATAATAATAATAATAATAAAAAGAAGAAGAAGAAAAGGAAGAAGAAGAAAAAGAAAAGAAGGAGGAGAAGAAGAAGAAGAAGAAAAAGAAAAAAAAAAAAGAAGAAAGACGAAGAAGAAGATAAAGACGGAGACGAAGAAGGAGAAGGAAGAGGAAGAAGTTGAAAAAAAAAAAAAAAAAGCCTGTTGTGAAACAGATTTCAAAGCTCAAAATCAACCCTCAGGTCATGTTGAGCGACATGTCGGTTACCAATCTGCACTACATTTTATTCTTTGAAAGTTAACAAATATCCTCCTTTGATGCTGTATGTAGCGAACGCTCCCTTGTAATCTCACTGACATATCTGTTTACATGCTAAAATAGCCTGCTGCTATTTCTAACAACCAGTGGAAACATGATAAAACTGATCTCCCTCTCTACCTGTTACCAGCTACTGTGGACTGATACTTTCGTGAACTAGTGATGTAGCAAGGTAGTCAGGTAATCGCGGTTCCAACTTTATAGAAAACAGGTTACCCCATAGCTGCTCCTTTCCTGTGCTAAGAAAACCACATAGAATGTCCATCACTGTTCCGTGTGAAAACATTGACACAGACTGCAGACTTAGCAAATACAAAAGCACACAAATTGCATTAAATGCATAAGGCAGTTGTCAGAAAAGTCAGCACAAACAGTCCTGACACTAGAAACGCAGTGCATCATCGATGCAAGCAGCAGTTACAACAGATCAGTAACTGCACACCCGGATAATCGCATAAGGTACCACTAGTTCTTTGTCAACACGACACTCACCATTTTCTAAATCTACATCTCACAACACAGGCAACCTGGTCACAGTTGAGAAACATTCCAAATGAAATCCACAGAACACAGTGTTGCGCCACGCACTGGTGTAGCAATTTACATTGTGTCTTCTATAGGGGGAGTGGTATAGATCTTTTGTATCCCCAATGTCTTTTTTTTTATATGGATGTGAGAGCTAGACTCCCACTGTGAAAATGGAAAGGAGAATTAGAATTCAGGCTTTCGAATGTAAATGCCACAGACGCATTTTACAAATTAGTTATTTAGAACACAAAATTAATAAATACATCAGAGACAAAATATACAAATTTACGGGACATCAGGAGCCTCTCTTGGCAGTGGTGAAACGTCGCAAGCTAGCTTGGTTTCGGCACGTGGTGAGACATGATTCGATTGCAAAGACTGTGTTTCAAGGAACACTAGGTGGTAGTCGAAGAAAAGGAGGGCAAAGAAGAACCTCGAATGATGACATCAAGAAATAAACAGGACTTAGTTATACACTTATTCCTCAAGCGAAAGACAGAGAAAGATGGCGGGTTTTATGTGGTAATGCTCCTATCAATACACCTACACGACCCTAATGGGCCTAGGGTTGTGTTACGTATGTATGATATGTTGGAATCCCCGCTACTAGCTGCAAACGTACTGGCTTCATATTCTGTTGACACTACGCCTACGTGCATTTCCAGAGCTGTTATTTGTTGCTCCACAATTTGCCAACGGCACACATGTGAATTCCTTTGTTACTCTACAATTTTCCAACGGCACACATGTGAATTCCTTCTCCACGTGTGTCAAAATGAATAAAACAAAATCTCGTTATCACTAATTGGCTTAAGAAGAACATTCTATTATCATGAACACAACTTTAGTCCCAGGAGGGACGTATAATTCTCCGGTCTGCACACATTTAATTGGCAAAACTCTTCATTTGTCAATATCTTGGAATTCGTTCTAACATGGTTTTATTGTATTGCTTTCATGCATCTAGGGCTTTTGTTTTGTTTTGTTCTGGCGGTATGCAACGGTACGCAGTACCAACACCTTTATTTTAGGCATTATTTGTCCAGCGCTACTGTAATAAACACTTTGTGGTATCGTCTTCTTTGCGTTCGGTTTGGTATGCTCAGGTCAGACCATCAGGTGGGTTGCTTATATGAACTCGCATGTCAGTATTCGGTTCAACATGGTTTCCTATAGCTTGCTCTGCACACTTTGCTTTTGAGACCAGGTTTCTCTTTGAAGCTGAAGGTATAGTGGACAGGTCTGCAGAATATGCTCAGGTGTTTGTGATCCGTCTAACAGGCACACTGTGGGGACTGCTCGGTCTTAACATGTGAAATTTGAGCCTGCAGTGTCCTGTTCTTAGACAGAAAATCTTTGTATGTTGTTTTTTGTTGAGTGCTTATGTGGTCTTGTAGTTTGTTCTCTCCAAAATTCCTTGTATGTTTCCTTGATAATTTTTTTTTTGGATGTCTGTTATTGACAATAAATCAGTCTATTGTTTCTATTTTGTTATTCCATGTTTTTGAAAGTCTGTCCGCTAACTAATTTCTTGGTATGTTGCAGTAAGCCGGGATCCACTGGAGAACGATTTGATTGTTTTCTAAGAGTATATTCAGCTGACAGGTCAGTTCCCTCTCCATGTTAAGTGAATCCCGTTAAGTCGTCTGGAGAACTGATGTGCAGTCACAAGGGAAAATAATTTTTTCGTTTCTAATTTTACTACTCTGTAGTATGTACAGGTACCTTTTATTAGACACTTTGTTTTGAGGGCCGGTTTTTTGTCTTGACAACATCGCTTACTTATGCAATAAATCGTTCTCATTTAATGTCAGAAAGAGGGTGCTAAAATGTTATATATAACCTGTTCTGTTGTGTGGCAGCGAATCTTAGAATGTCAGTAAACAAATTAGAAAAAATTTGGAAGCAAAAGAAATGTGGTTTCTGAGACGAATGTTACGAATACCTCAGACAGCCAGAGTAACTAACAACGATTACTTGAAAGAAGCTAATGAAAGTAGATTATATACAACAATAAGAACGAGACAATAACTTTGGCCAAATAATGAGAAGAGAGACATTGGAGAAAATCGTGACAAATGTAAAGATCTGAGGAAAAAGAGGTAGACCGAGAGAGATTATGCTGGATGGGCTGAAACGATGGCATGGAGGGATATCATCAAGAAAGCTGTTGCACGGCCAGCTCCAGATTTATAAGGCCGTACAGCTCAAACGGGAATTCCCAATCTTGTGCAAGAATTGAGTCCCTCTGCCTCAACAGTTTTGATCGCGGAGATGTATGCACAAATTAAACTACAGTTTCATTAATTTTCGACATATTTTTTAGAACTATACGTCATTTTTAAGGTAAATAAGTGTGCCAATTAAATATAACAATAAAGGCTCTTACAGACAAACAAAAATTCTTTTGCTACAGTCAACATGAACATAAACATCAGTAAAATTTAGATGTAAACTAAAAGTTGTTCCAGCAAAAGTAAAGAAATATCAGTGCCAACTCTTTGATTCTGAGAGGGTATTGTTGCATCAGAGGAGCAGGGGGGAGGGGGGAGGGGTGACATTTGTACTTTATCAAATTTAGCGCAGAAAAATACTGCTATGAAACACACAAATGTCATACATAACATAAATATAAATGATTGATGATTATTATTATTATTAGTAGACTACTACAACGTATAATTATACTGTTATTTAATAATTAATAAACAAGCACAATCAGTATGAAATTGATATGTGCAGTACTTTTTTCACCCAGAGTAGTTTTCTAAACAGTACTTCTAGCACTACTAAATATGTATCATCAAGGTACAAACATCACAAACAAATTTGCCCAGTTTCATCTTGTTGGATGAAATCAATTCCTTATCATTGCGAATTTTCTGGTAACAAATATGCACAGAAAGTGGATGAACAACCAGAAGTTTCCGCAACAGTTTACAGCCAGTGTTCGCGAAGCAAAGCAAAAGCCAGTTTACAAAAATTAACACAGACTGTACAACTGCGAATATGCTTAAGAAGTCTATGAACTAACAGAAGTTTCCGCAAGAGTTTACAGCCAGCGTTCATGAGGCAAAGCAAAAGCCAGTTTACAAAAATTAACACAGACCGTACAATTGCAAATATGCATAAGAAGTCGATGAGCAACCAGAAGTTTCCGCAAGCACACACATCACAACACGACTGTCTCCCGTGAATTACAAATAAAATTGCTGTAATCTAACAGCTTGTATGTCCACTTTACAATAACCGCTTGTCGATTTGTAATTGGAATACAATCAAAACACAGAAGTTTGTAAGCATTTTATAATGTCACAAAATGCAACATGGAAACGCTTGCAGTAACCTTTTTTCGAGGGGACTCAGCCAAAATGTGCCGTGATTCAGTTGTCAGGACCAATTAGAGAAGGGCGTGGCTGTTGCAACCAGGGATTGTGATCTGTGGAGACGCATTAGCGCCTACGCCAGGTGGCATGGTACATGATGATGATGATGAGCATCGCTTATAGATAACTAAAGATCTATACAAATATGATTCTAGCATTATAAGCCTGATACGCCACCGATACGCCGTCTCATTAGAAGATCTGCCAAAACTAGTGATTTTAGTATTTATAGAAACAGGTAAACAATTATGCGCATCCTAGGGTCTAGTGCTTAGGGTCTAGTGCTTAGGGTCTTGTGCTTAGGGTCTAGTGCTTAGGGTCTAGTGCTTAGGGTCTAGTGCTTAGGGTCTTGTGCTTAGGGTCTAGTGCTTAGGGTCTTGTGCTTGGGGTCTAGTGCTTAGGGTCTAGTGCCCTGTTTTAATACTCGTACTGTAAGCTCACCCGCCCCTCCCCCCGCCTCTCTCTCTCTCTCTCTCTCTCTCTCTCTCTCTCTCTCTCTCTCTCTCTCTCTCTCTCTCTTTCTACCAAGGACAATTCTGAAAACTGCCTTTTATCTATTTTAACGAAATTGAATCAACCTCACAAACGTATACATCTTAAGATTAATCCAACCACTGCTGGGGACTCGAGAAAAAACAGCATCTGTTCAGTTGGGGATTTTGTGACGTGGGTACCTCACAATTTTCCACATACTCTATGGATTGTTTCGAAAGGACAAGTGAGGCATGAAACTTACCGTCATCCATTATGATATATAATAATTTCTTAACCATTGCTGGCATCGGCATAGAAAATTTAATCAGCTCGGTAAATAAATACAGAACCTAGATAATTATCCTTAGTGCCGTAACGAATCACTAGTTACTAACCATTTTCAAGGGGTCTTCAGATTTTGCTTTAGCACCTTACAGACACCCACAAGCTGTGCAAGGGGAAAGCGTAACTACAGACAGGGTCTTGCCCGGCTCTCTAGCGTAGTTGGTTAAACCTGACTTTCGCAGCGGCCGGGTGACGAACTCCTTGTGGTCCGGGTTCACTTCCGGGGGTAGCAGAAAAGCCACATTTCTCCCAGATTATTGGTACCTATAATGGAATCAAGGCCGAAGGGTTGCGATATCCATAGTACCGAGCCAACTCATGGTTTCTGGACACTTAAAATAAAAAAAAAAAAAAAACAGACAAGGTCTAACATGCTGTGCGGGTTGAGTTGAGTTAAGAACTGAGATCACAGCACTTGGGGCATTCTCATGCATGCTCCGTCCTCATCTTCAGCAGCCAGGGCTGAATTCCAAAACTGATAGTACCGGTCACAATCTGGTTATATTATATGTCCGTCTTGCCTTTTTTTCTCTACTAATTCCGTTGCTTGTTTCTAAAGGACCTTGAGTCCATCTGCCTTGTCATATATCAATTCAACACCCAATGGTGCAGATCCATCCAATCTGTCTGACAGTTTATTACCTACCACGCCGGCATGGCCTGGAGCAAAAATCCTAAGTATGCTCACTACCTGTGAACTTTCCAGCGAAGCTTGCCACTCTGTTCGAAGCATCCCTGCCTTCACCTTTCTCAGCATGCTTTCAGAGTCTGTTACAATTACGACATGTGTATGCATCTCGTTATCTAGCCACCGGAGAGCTGCAGTTACCGGCTCCACCTCCATTCTCATGCTAGATGTTGTGGTGTCGTATGCTAGGCTGTCTTGCACTTAAGATTTTCCATTGGGTTTCGCTGTGAACCCGCAGACACCTCTCTTTCCTCTCAACACCGAACCATCTGTATAGATAATCAGATCACCTGGGCGTAAATTGTCGTGAATCAACTGTTGGACCTCCACTCCCGTAGCACCCGTTGGCCACTCTCTGCACACCCGGCCCAATGTGATCATAACCCTACACAGGTCAGACTTTTCCGCTGGTACTCTACCCACTCCTTTCCTCGTCCAATGTTCTCCAGCATGCATACTTGTCTTATTGTGTCTTCTGCTTGAGCTTTCTACGATTTTCCCCTTTTCAGCCTCTGACCCTTGCCTGCAGCCAAAGCTTCATACAGAGGGTGTTCCCTGTTTGCAGTTACTCTGAAGTATGACTTAGCCTGCAGCATCTTTAGCATATCTGCAATATTCGACAATGCAATGATGTATCGCATGCTCACAATCGGGGTGTCTTTTGTACATCCCATGATCAGCCGCATAGCTTCATTCTGTATGCGCTCCAATTTCTCTAGCTGACTCTTTGAGACAGTAAGTAACCCCAATCCATAATCAGTCACTGAGATGATTAAGTGCTGGTTGAGTGTGAACAACATTCTCTGCTCCATGTCTATCGCTACCATAATCTTTAGTGCATTTAGACCTTTTTGAGCCCTTGTCACAACTCCCTCTATGTGATCCCTGAAAGACAAACTTCTGTCAAAGGTGATTCCCGGGGACAGCAGTCTGCTGTCTCTTTTTTATGTTCCTGCCATTTATTTTGAGTCTGTGAACATCAACTCTAACAATCCTGTTCTCCAAAGAACACCACAGGACGCTTCCCTTTTCTGGGTTGATAACAGCACTCATCACTGTACACCAGTCGATCACCTTATCTACTGTTGCCTTCAACTCTTCAGCTATTTGATTCCGACCTCTCACATTTCCATATATTAGAACACCATCTGCAAATGTCAATATTCTGCCAACTCCAGATGTTTCCAGGTAGGCAATCTTGCTCGTAAAAACATTGAACAGTACTGGTGAAATAGCAGATCCCTGTGGCACTCCTGGAGCTATAATACTTGGTTCAGAGGTCCATGAACCCAGGCGGAGAGCTACTCGGCGATTATACAAAATGGCTGCTATCCAGTTTACTGACCAAGGACAGACTCTCTTCTCCATAAGCGCTTTCATCAAGATACTATACAGTATCTAACTGTTGTAAACGTCTTCTAAGTCGACTGCCTCTGCCACCGTTTCCTGCCTGTTCTGGAAACCTTCGAAGGTATCAAAAGCAAAAGTGGCTGCATTTGACCATGTGTCCTTCCCCGGACGGTAACTTTTCAATCTTCAACGGCAGGCACTGCTTGAAATACAGATACTGCATTTCCCCATGTGGGTTCAGGAAGGCGATTTCTCTGTTCCTAAAATTCTTGTAGTTTACCTACCACTATCTTCTCCAACACTTTACCAAACGTGTTTTGTAGGATTATGATCCTAAAGCCGCCGAGTGTTGAATGATTCTCTCGTTTTCTCGTCTTCACTCTTTCTTTGCTGCTTGCTGAAGATGTCGTTAATCACAGAGCACGTGCTCCGTAGTTCCGGCAACAATTCCTATTAAATGAAAATAAAAATCCATATGTTGAAGTTGTTATGGAGCAGGAAGTAACCGGTCACCCTAGTAGGAAAGAAGCAATGAATGTCCTTATGGAGTCCATACGCCTGACGCCCCCCTCCCGCTGACCAGATGTCCACGTTCACGACTGCCCATCCCACAGCCATTTAGCCTCTCAGCACGTAGATCCACTTAGGGCTTTTTTTATACTGAGGTTGTCTCCTCTAAATTTGTTGTGTTTTGTCCCAGGACCGCAAGGTCCTGGTTAAAGGGGTCACCTCTTGAAGGGTGTGCCTTTTTGGTCAAGCCCAGCGGTCTTGACTGTAGAAAGGTTTACCAGATCAGAGGACTTACCACCTGAGTGCGCCCTTTTAACCTATAAGGCTAGACCCAGAGACTCACAAGGGGAAACAGCTTATGTGCTTCACTGCCTGAAAGTCTTAGCCACTTCAGCCCTGAGACTCCATGACCCTCGACCCCGCTGAGCGGGTTAAAGGTTAGTAACCAGATGAAGTGTAAGGCTATCTTTTATTTTTAATTAAAATGTAAGTATACTGAAAAGCAGGAGCCAATGGGAATTGTCATAAGCATCAACTATTTCTGTCTTAAGGCTAAATCAAAGTCTGAGTAATCATACTTACGTCCTTTTCAGGACGTAATTTTTTCTTATTAGAAGCCCCACTCTGGCTTTTGCCAGGGGCCGTAATATAGGCAGGCCATAAATATGGCCAATTGTCTGAACGCGGTTTCTGGGACCTCTCCACGGCGATCCTCATCCACATGGTGGCACTTTGTGTCATCGGGTGTTTATCGCTTGTGTGATGTCCTAGTGGGGTAGAAAGTCAGTCAGTCAGTCTGAGTAAACGAATGTGATGGACCAGACTAATCAAAGGATTGTTAAAATCAGATGTATTGGGCCGAACGGTGCAGATATCATAGCCTATCTGTAAACCGCAACGCAGCTTGATAATAGCAGAATAAAGCAGAAGATGAATGGCAGTCGGACACCCAAGACAAAGACTAGACGACATTGTCGGACCCATGCAGGTGCGCCAGAAAAAAAAAAAAAAAAGAAAAGTAAGCGACATGCGCTCCCCTTAGCCCCACTCCCGTTTTCACCTAGAAACTATGTATGGCGGCGGGATGGGAAGGAAAAACTGAGCGCCCCTTCCAGTGTTTTCTCTGTGTAGCGGCGCATGCACACCTCTTCTGCTTTGATGTGTGTATAAAGACAGGTGAAGGCCGAGAGCCACAGTCACGACAGAAATACTTCTTTATTTCGTTTTTTTTTTTTTAAATCATGGACTTAATGAATTATGAAAACATATACTGCAAGTTTTTTTTTTTCCGTTGTTATTTGATCATGGATTTAATGAATTAGTATAACATATACTGCAAGTTTTTTTCGTTGTTATTTGATCATGGACTTGATGAATTAATAAAACATATACTGCTATTTTTTTTTTTCGTTGTTATTTGATCATGGACTTGACGAATTAGTAAAACATACACTGCAAGTTTTTTTCGTTGTTATTTGATCATGGACTTAATGAATTAGTAAAACATGTACTGCTGTTTTTTTTCGTTGTTATTTGATCATGGACTTAATAAATTAGTAAAACATATACTGCAAGTTTTTTTTTTCGTTGTTATTTGACCTTGGACTTGATGAATTAGTAAAACTTATACTGCTATTCTTTTCGTTGTTTATTGATCATGGACTTGAGGAATTAGTAAAACATATACTATTTCTTTTCGTTATTTGATCATGGACTTGATGAATTAGTAACACATGTACTGCTTTTTTGTTTCGTTGTTATTTGATCATGGACTTGAGGAATTAGTAAAAAAATGTGCTGCTATTTTTTTTTCGACAGTAGCATCAGCGCGGAAATATATTTCAGGTTTGTGTGTTTTTGCATAATTCCTCTGCCAACACACTTTTGAAACAATTTATTGTGCTTGGAGGGAAAAAAAAAAAAAAAATAAATAAAAACAGGTCTGTAATTCTGAAAATAAAGATGTCATCCAGTTTTTTTTTCTTAAAGACACAAAATTTTATCACCGACGCTTTCACTCAGCGATAAGATAAGATGCTCACACATGTCTGTTGGTAGTCATGAAAAAGCTGGGAATGCGGAAAGAACTAAGCTGGAGAGATGAAGGTAAAGAAGGGAGAACGCTGAATGTTAGTGCACATGTTGTGTACAGTTGGAGCAACCATGCATTTCTTGTGTTTGAAGTATGCAGAATCAACAAGTCTAGTTTCTCTTTTTGCCGCCTTCTCATCCCCCCACCACCCAAAAAAAAAAAAAAAAAAAAACCCGCTTACTGACTGATTAACCTTCAATCACAGCAGGACACCACACCAAATGAGTAACACCCAGTGACACAAAGTGGCACCGTTCGGATGAGGACCATCAGGAGACTGGACCTAGAAACCCCGTTCAACTAATAGGTTGGTTAATATTAAGGCCCTTGGCAACAGCTAGGATATGGGTTTAAAACCCCCCCCCCCCCCCCCCCCCCCCCCCCCCCCAAAAAAAAATGCGTTTGGCACCGGGACGCATAAAGTAACTGGTCAATAAAAGCAACGCACGGAGTGAACCGGTGTGCACAAGAACAACTGCATATGAGACAGAGGAATAGCGAGCAAGGAACATACCGCTGGGTGTAGGCAAATTCATTAAAGAGAAACATTATTTATCCAGACAAATGAATGCCGAAATTCGTGGGTGGGGATCTGCTCACTTCATTTTTTTTTGTGTGGGACAATAAAGTAACTAATGTATCACTGGAAAAAAGAAACACTATCAGTTTAATTGAAATACAACACCGATTAAAAAAAAAAAACGAAAATGTATTTAAAAAAAAAAAAAAATAGGCATCAGTGTCAGGCGTTGCCAGTTTGCACGCCAAGAAAACATCACACTTATGTTATAATTTATGTAGCAAGTGACGTATTTTAGTAACGTGTTGGAAAAATAACAACAGAATATTCATAACGATTGTTGTAGACCTGTGGTGTGATTTCTTCACAAATAAAAATAATAAATAAATTAAAGCTATTTCTGCAATTGGAAGTATCTAACTTGAAGTATATTTATCATTGGCACCTGTGTGGTTAACAATGGGTTGAAAAAAGGGGTGAAAAAGGGGACTGTGTGTGTGTGGGATGGGGGGGGGGAGGGTTGAGGATTAAAACACACAAGAATGAGCAGAAGCATGCGGTACATTGGAGGAGGGGAATTCAGCTTAATCTAAAATCAATCTTCAAAGGCACGCACTGCCTGAAATACAGATACGGCATTTCCCCGTGTGGGTTCCGGGGCTCTATTATAGGGAAAACAAGAATAGACCCACTGCCTACCCAAGAGCATGTCGTAAGAGTCGACTAATTGGGAGCTTCCTTCGAAGTCGGAGTGCATTTCCCTGAGAGGCTAGGAACCAGCAGTATGCACACAAATGAGTCAAATATGTCAAACGGATGCACACGCAAAACTCAGGTTCTGGAACAGAACTGCAGCCCAGAAGTGGACGAACAACCAGAACTTTCCGCCGGAGTTTACAGCTGGTGAACGCGAAGAAGAAGATACGGCATTGCTAGTTTACACGGAACAGCTAAATCTCATATTATAGACATTTTCAAAACCGGTATGTTCAGCACTTGGAACCGTAGGCGTCTGAACTAGAGGACTCAGACACCTTGAATTCGTCCCCGCGCCAAGATCTTTTGATAGCCCAAATATCAGAGAGAAAATCGATGGTAAACTGCTGCATTTGAAGCAGTCCAATTGTGAATCACACACGTGCCTATAATAAATACACTACTGTTGTCCAGAATATTCAGGCGTTGGAGGTAACGATCAGTCTGATATATGAGCTGCTGTTGCTCCTTCTGGGCGGTGAGCAAATATATGTGGTAAAGGCTCTCTGTGATCTAAAGGACAGTGCCAAAGAACAGAGAGGGAATCAATACACTGAAATACTACTTCAACGGGGCGGGGGTGGGGGCGGGTATGTAGAGCTTCTGGAATATATTCAAGACTAAAGGGGAAACTTAGGGGGACTATTAATCAAGTTACAACTGGTACTATTAGCATGTCAACTTTTTGTTGGCTACTGAAGAAAGGGGCGGTGCACGTGTGGGAATGTCCCATGTTAGGCAATGTCAGTTCTTAAATGATTGACTGATTCATTTATTCAATCGTTCGAAGCATGTCTTCGTATTACTAATAGAGACATTTATAACAAGTGGTTCATAATTACAATAAAAGCTCAATAACACGAATTCTAAGATACCAAAAAATGGTGAGTTTCTGTTAAGGTACTTTCGTAATATCCGACCATAAACAGGGACAATTCACAGGTCTAGGTACAGTGTAAAATTTCAGCAGGTGGTAGATAAAGCGTTCAGTGTAGTAATTTGGCATTTCATTTGCCGTGCAGTTTTGTGCTCTTCAGTTTTCACTTTTCTGTGCTTTTGTTTTGTGTGCTGTGCAATATTTTTTTGTTTTTGTTTTGTTTTGCTGTGCATTCATTTGTGTGTGTGTGTTGTGGACTATCGGGAAAAGCCACCATTATAACTCGGGACAAGGAACTATTATAACTCGGAAAAAAGGACTATTATAACTCAGGCAAAGAAAGTATTATAACTCGGGACAAAGGACTAAGTACAACTCGGAAAAAAGGACTATTATAACTGTTATTACTGCCTTTATTTACCACCTTTGCAGTATAGACTGGGGTGGGGGGCAAGGGGGGGGGGGTGTCTTTGAGCCTGGGGATAGAGGGCGTCATGGTTAGTGCAGGTATCACGGAATGTGCCGGTTAGAATTTTCTTTTTACCCCCGATGAAAACAATCCACAGCCTTATTGAGGATTCAAACCCGGGTCTCCGGCATGAGAGACCAGCGTTCTTAACGCTATCGGCCGGCCGCTCCGCAGTACTGTATTGAGA
Organism: Candidula unifasciata; assembly: GCA_905116865.2. NCBI lineage: Eukaryota > Metazoa > Mollusca > Gastropoda > Stylommatophora > Geomitridae > Candidula > Candidula unifasciata. The sequence continues at coordinate 40,988 of CAJHNH020005268.1, forward strand.
AGTTTATAATTTTGTTTTCGTTTTATTTTGTTAATGATATCACAGACCTCTGTAATATTTTCCGTAGACCACCACATAGTGGAAACAATGTTGTGAAGTTTTGTCAATGCTAGGTCAGGTACACACTCGTTAACATCAAGTGCCTTTCTGACTGACGTGGGCGATCATGCCTCTCCATATTTTGCGATCTTCCTCAGCATCAATCAGCTCGTGTTCTGTCACTCCTACATCCGATGACAAAACATTGTGGAGAATCCTTCGCGTTGTCTTTCTCTGTCATCCTTCCACCCCACCCCCTCCCCACCTCCCGCGCGCATACATATGTTTCCAGTGGTCACAACATGTTTCAGTTTTTTTTCTTCATATAATGAGACCATAAATGATAAGTCTCTTTCTGATGTTCGCGTACATTAATGTTCATTAGAACACATTAACTTTTTCAATCCCAGAAATGTGCTGCTTTAAACATCCTTCTATCCAGAAGCTTAACAGTAATACACACTTAGAAAAAGTTCAATAGAATACAATGGAACAGAAGTAGCTGAACCAATAATTGAGATACACACACCTGGGCTTCAAGGCAAGCGCGCTAACCCATGTAGTATAAAGGCATCTTCTTCTTCCTCTTCAGTATTCCTAGCTTTGAGGTTTATTGCTGCACAATTCACCTGTCTCCATTCATCTCTCTGGTTGACCTTCTCTTTCTAGTTGGTAACACCAAGTTTTTGCAGGTCTGTCTGTATATTATCTCTCCACCGTCTTCTTGGTCTCCCTCGTGGTCTACGACCATTCATCCTCCTGGTGTATACAGTTTTTACTTTTCTGTCATTCTTTCAATATGCCCCAACTATTTCAGTCTATTAGCTCTAGTGATGCCAGTGGTGATTTAAACAGATTATGAATTTCATTGTTGCTTCTCAGTCTCCATTCACCGCTGTTTGCATCTTTTATGGGTCCAAAGATTCGTCGTAAGACTCTGTTTTCGAAAAAAATCTAATAAGGCTTCATCTCTTTTAGCTGTCCTCCAAGTTTCAGAGCCATATAACACGACTGGTCCTAATTTGAAAATGGAAGCAGTGAGTGGATAAAGAGTCTTACAGGAAGGGGGAAAAAAAAGAGGTAACGAATGGACATGTCGCAGTGCTAGAACATACTGGTCCAAACACCGTCCTAAAAACTGCAAACTATAAAACTATCCCTGCTGGTAGTGACCAGGGGTCGTGCCGATACTCAGCGCTCAGGAAGCAGAAAAGAAAGGTATATAATCAGATAGACACTAAAATCGTCGGTACTGGAACTCCGAAAAGCTGTTGAAGAAAGGAACAGAGTGCCTGCTTATAGGAATGCCTGGATGCTGTGATGTCGATTCAACCCAACAGGTAAATTTATACAAAGTTCAAAGGTAAATCAAGTAGCTATCATCCATATGTTGGGTGAGGCTCCGGTTTGATTCCTCAGATGCCATAATTTCTTGACAATTTTGTTCGTTCACAATCTGCCCCCGAAACGCATACGTGGATGCAACATGGGGCAACCGCACATTTCTTCTCTCTTGTTACAACAAAGATATTCCCGCCTGTAATTGTTTTCAGTGAACATCTGTTCCGTCTGCCACGAGAGTGACACGAGGAATTGACGAGGGCGAATTACAGCGGTTCATGGGAGCAGCCAAACATTAGGACGTGAATAGAATAATACTTCGCCGGAAGACAATCCAGACGGCTGTTTATAGAAGAGAGACGGCTGGTAAAACGGTGCATCTGGAACATAATACTGACAAAAAAAGGCCAATCTTATGCGGTGGGTGTGATGTATTGTCAAAACGGAGATGGCCGAAATAGACAGATGTTAGAAAAATGATGCTGCACGAAATGAGAAAGATAAAGGGACATAAAACCGGGAATAATATAGAAATTTGTTTGTTCGAGAGTGTCTGTACGTTCGCCTTTCTTCTTTGTCCAGCGAACGAACGAACGCAAAATCAAAGAAGCAAATGAACAACAAATCAACTAACCTAACACTCAAGAAGCAAATCAGCCTCCAAAAAGTCAACTCACCAACTAACCAACCAATGAACCACCTGACCAGGCAGCCAGGAAATCAACTAACCAGCCAACCAATGTTATCTCTACCCAACTATCTAAATACCTACCAAACTGCCAATATTTCGCACTGTCTATATGCTTCTGGTGTTACTTTTGTGTGTGTATGTATAAATAACTAAAAAATAAAAATAAAAATTGCGTGGGGGGGGGGGGGGGGTGAAATTGGTGGGAGGCTAAGCAAGCCTTGACAGGGTCGCCTATTGGAAGTCGGCCGTAGACGAAATACGAAGCTCGTTAGAAACGCCAAAGCCACAGACGTCGTAGAAAAAGTAAGTTAGTTGCGTCCTTTACAGGACGTCGCAAAACCAACGGCAGCATTTTTTGACCGTTCTGTTTATTTAAGGCAATATTTTATTTACATTCATTAGTAAGTAAATAAAGTAAAAGACCCTTTTCCACAACTTTTGGCTTATTTGACATATAGGGCTAGACCTATATTTTATAGACGATCGGCACAAGATGGGTGATGTGATCAGCATCACGTCGGTAACCTTTACTTTCCGTGACTGCACCCGGTACCCACTCAAGGCTGGGTTTACCTGGAAACTAAGGTCATTTCTGAAATAGTCCGGCTCCGCCAGGGAGCGAACCCACGACCTTCTGATCCGCAGCGAGCGTCTAGCCGCTTTGCCACGGCGACTCCGTTCATTAGTTTGCCATTGTTTTCTCAATGGTCAGCTCTCGGTACCAATGTCGAAACAAACGCAAGACGTTCTGCTCCCCAATTACCCACAGCTGGGACCGAAACCGGCATCCCGGCATTATGAAGCCCGTTAGCAATGCCAAATTTACAAATGTGGTAGAAAGAATAGTCACAAAAGCAGCCATACGTCACGTTACTGAGCATCTGGTAGTCTTAAGTTTCGACGAACTTCATCTGCAAGTCGGGTCCGGTAGTCCCAGTCTTTGCTTCGCTCCTGTCCCAACGAAAAAACACACAGAATGTTTATCACAGTATTAGGATTGCAGTTCATCATTGATGGTAGCAGAAGTCGCCAACAGATCAGCAGTTGCCCCCCGATCAATTTAATCACATACGGGCACCACATCACTGCACGACAGGCATCGCGCCATTTTTCTGAATCTCTACAATTCACACCAACCCACAATCCGCAGCTTCACGGTCATCAGTCGAAAAAAATATTCAAATGGAACAAATGCATCGGCCACCGTTCCAGCAGTGCTCACAGGCCGTGCCTAACGTCCATTTTGACCATGCCTAGATACCCGGAGACCTCTAAGTGACTCAGAATCGCCAAAGAAGTAAAATAAAGAGGCGACGGAAATATACACACTATACTCTGATTGGTTAGTTCAGCCCCGTATCTTTGCACAAATGGTGTGTCAACAAAATATCGCATCAGGCCACCGCTTTTAAAACTTTAAAAACAATGAGAAACTATGTCTAAAACAAACCCTCTAGAGAGTGCTGCAACTAATGTCACAGGCATTCTCTTTCTCGGAATAAATTGTAAATGCCAGACATCACAGAAACCAAACAACAGAGCGGGACACAGCGGTAAACTTCAGGAAAGTCGACCAGCCCAACAAACTTGTGAATGAAAAGTGACCTACTCTATTTGGGGAGACTAACGTGAAACTGACCGTATAAAGCATCTCCGTGGCGTTAAGATGATGTTAGACTTATATTGTTATAGACTAAACATCACTTGGTGGCTGTTGTTAATAACTCGCTCTTTAGGCTGGAAAGAAGTAAAAATTGTTGCCAAGAATAAGGATTCAAATCCAAGCCTTTGGAAGCACAAGCTAGTATTATCCCCGCTTACGAGGCTCCCAGTAATACTGGATACATTAAAATATAAGAAGTAAGGGGGGGGAGAGGGGGGGGGGGGGGGGGAGGGTTATTCAGATATGAGACAAGAATATCTTCTCATTCTTCTTTTGTTCACCTGAAACAGGTTGTCTATATCAGCAGTTTTGTCTCTTGTATAAATTTCACTGTCGTTGTTAGTTCATTCAGTGGTCCATAGAGTTTACGTTCCACTGTTGTTCTTTCTGGCCAAAAGGTTTGCCGTCAAATTCGGTGCAGTCCTGGAGTACATGCTCTGCTGTCTGAGGCACCTTTCCACAGGTGCACATGGCTGATACACCTGTCTTGAATTGTTTGTACATTTGGTTACGTAATCCGTTGTGCCCTGTTCTGAGGCGGAGGATAATGACTTTTCTGGTCTATCCATAATAAAATAGTCGTCTTGTGCTGGGGCTGGTGGTTCCCTGATCGATTTAATTCTTTTCTTTTGGTGGTCTGTGACTGGTACATCCGGCTGCACTTTTGTCGCACCTTCCCCGGCCAGTTAATCAGCTTTCTCATTTCCAGGCACTCCACATAAGACAAGAATATCTATGCATATGTCAAGAATATGGTTAACTGTACATGGCCCTTGCCCAGTTTCTTTTCAGTTTAATTCGGTGCCCCAGTATGCCATATAGTTCCAATTTCTTTTAAAGAAAAAAAAATCAAAAACTCCACCACGTTAAACCTGCTGCTAGCAAGCCGAAGCTGCCAACAGGCTTCGGCTATATTTGTGGTCTTGTGTATTTGCGCCACATTCGTGGCTAAAGTTCTGGTATTTGCGACGTCTCTGGGCTAAATGTTTCTTTACCCCAAGTCAGAACGCAATCATTTGTAGTTTTAAAATTGTATTTTACTTTGCTAAAAAGCACTGAAAAAAGTTTTTGTGTGTGGTTTGGATTGACCCGAAATGTGAAAATATTCCGCGTGTTACCATAGTGGTCTTATAGTTGTCTTCCTGCAATAAGAAAGGGTTAATCATGTGATGGAGTTGTGTGTGGAATGTTAGGTGTAGCCTCACAATGATTTTATCCGTCATTTGTCATAGTCTGGTCCGATTGTGTTGCTTTGGGTTGGTAGCTAGGCTTCGGTGTACGTAAATACCAGATCTCTGGAATACGCATCACGTCACCAGTGTATGCTATATAGACCAATCGGCATTCAAGGTCCGACAATTTGGTAATGAGACTGATTTTATTATGGCCTAAACAAAAATGCTATCTATGAAACAAAGCATGGAATGTAAGGAGGCAACATTCATCAAAAGATCTGGCAACTTTTCGTCGCCGCTTGATAAGCAGACAACAAACAAGCCGCCATTTTGGTGACCTAGTCAGAGCTGCATTGTTACGTATTCAGCATAGAGCAAAAAGCTAACAGTAAATTATTTTTAAAACTCAGAAAAAGCGCCATTGAAACAGTTGATTTGATGCAACAAGTTTATGGGGATAATTGTTTATCTCGTGCACACATTTTCAGGTGGGTTTTTTACGATTCAGAAGTGGTGTGGAAATGATTACTAATGCACCTAGACCTGGACGCAAAATTTCTGTTGGTTATGGTGAACTTATTGCAAAAGTCAGAGAATGGATACAAGAAGATCATTGTTTTACTGTGAGGTTGATCGCAGATGAATCCAGTGTTAACAGAGAGACCATTCATGACATTTTAGTGCAAGATTTTAGCAAGAAAAAAGCTGCTTGCCAGTCTGTACCACATTTGTTGTCTGATGACCAAAAACATCAGCGGGTTGAGTACCCAAGAGACATCATCAAAACAATAATTTTTGGCCCAAAAACAGGTGTATGTTCTCAGCCTTTCACCTGATTCCCAGATTTGTCCCCCTGTGATTATTTTCTATTCCCAAAATTAAAGTTACGATTGAAAGGACGCTTCTCTAACGATATTGATGACATCCAAGGGCCGTAACATCGACTTTAAGGGTCATAGCAACAAAAGAATTACAGAGGTCATTCCAGACAATGAAATTTCTCACAGGGTCGACCTGGAAGCCTAGGTCATTTTTTGAAAAAATGTCCTAATTGTCCGACCAGGGAGCGAACCCACCCGACCTTCCCGATCCAAACCCCATAGCGACACATCTAGCCGAGCTTTTTTGAAAATCACACGGGGGACTCCCATCAGTAAAGTCGAAAAGTAAAGGACCCTTCCACGCCTTAAAAATTCTACCATGTAGTTGCCGTGCACCGTGGCGTCCGTGGCTAAGGCGTTGCGAGTCCGACTCGTGAGCCAGCATACCTCGATCGAAACCCACTGCAGGCTGCGTGGATTTTTGTCGTGGTATGGGACGTCGCAGGTCGACCCAGCCTAAAATGGGTACCAGGATGGGCTGTCCTGGGAAAGTAAAGACAGCCGGCGTAATGCTGACCACATTACCCACAAAGTGCTGATGGTCTGTAAGGACGCTCTGCCCATATGCCCGATGCGCCAAAAGGCGTGAAAAGGGATCTTTACTTTTTTTTTTTTTTTTTTTAAACTCCATGTCATGTCCTGTGGGATTGCCAATAAAGAGAAGAAATGTGTTCTTCTTGAGCGTCTGTACAAGACAGACAATGAAGCACCAGTGAAGACCTAGTGCACCGTCTTCTTGATGACCCATACTGATACTGAAATAGACGTATAGTAAACGTTGATGACCCATACTGATACTGAAATAGACGTATAGTAAACGTTGATGACCCATACTGATACTGAAATAGACGTATAGTAAACGTTGATGACCCATACTGATACTGAAATAGACGTATTGTAAACGTAGATGACCCATACTGATACTGAAATAGACGTATAGTAAACGTTGATGACCCATACTGATACTGAAATAGACGTATAATAAACGTTGATCGCTAAAGAAGAAGAAGAAGAAGAAGAAGAAAAAGTAGAGGAGGAGGTGGTGGAATCAGGAGGATGAAGAGAAGAAGAAGATCAGCACTTAATCTAAATTGGTTTAATATGATGCCCACTGTCCTTATTTCCCCGCATTTCAGCTACCAATTTAAAGACGGTTTTTAGAAAGCATTTTGTATAGGGGATTTAAATATATAATCACGGGACCTACAGGCAGTTATTCCAGTCACTAATTTTCGGTGCTCGAATAGATAAGGGAGGTGGGGGGTAGGGGGAGGGGGTAAGGGTGTGGAAAGGAGGGGGAGTGTGTGGAGTGGGGGAGGGGGTGAGTGTGGGTGTGGAGAGAGGTGTGGGCGTGGATGGGAATGATCTACTGAATCAAGAGACAGCTCCAGCTTGTTTGGAGAGGATTGACTCTTGAAACAGTTGAGTCCATCATTTCAGCACCACAAAATCGTCACGACAGCCACACAGCTACAACTACAGCTAGGACTAACATTACTACTGCAACTGCCGCTGATACTTCTACCACTACTACTAAAGTAAAAGACCCAGCCCATGCTTTCAGGCCTATTGGCCATATAGGGCTAGATCTATATTTTATAGACACATCGGCACACGGTGGGTGATGCAGTCAACATCACACCGGCCACCTTTACTTCCCATGACTGTACCTGGTACTTATTTAAGGCTAGGTCCACATGGACCAAGATAAAGTTTTTGCGAAAGAAAAAATTCGGCTCCGTCAAAACACGAACTCACACACTTCCGATTCTCAGGCGAATGTCTAGCCACTACAACATGACGCCTCCCGACTACCATTTTAAGTTTTAAGTTAGTTGCGTATGCTTTAGAGGACGTTGCATTTTTTTGGCTGTTGCGGTTTTCTAGGCAAATTTTACGTTCAGTAGTTTGCTATTGCTGCTAAACGGTCAGCTATTGGTACCATTGTCGAAACCAATGCAAGACAAATCGACCGCAGCTAGGATCAAACCCGGTACCCCGGCATTACGAAGCGCGTTCGCAACGCCTAAGCCACAGACGCCGACCTACCATTACTACCAGTACCACAGTACTGTTAATACTAGATCAATACTACTCATGCTGCTACTGTTGCTGCTACTACTTCTAAACAGTGAGGAAGAGGACTACGATTACCACAAACTGAACAGCACAGGAGCTGTGTCAAAAGTATATTATGTAGGGCGGGCAGTCAGTCATAACTGAAAAATAAATTCTGCAAAATAGTCGGAATTTCTGCAACAGCTAGCAGCTGGTAAAACAATACAGATTCAAATTATAATAGCCAGCGCGCGAGTACAAAACTGGGGTAACGAAACGAAAATACCATAGAGTACGTAATGAAGACAAGTAAATGAGATAAACCCGAAAGGAGCTCGTAAATTTAAATACCTGTGTACATAAATAACATCAGGTGGGAAGTAGAGATTGAAGGCCGCAACTAGGATGACACCCATGGGGGAAAGCTGCACTATTTCAGAAGTTAATAGCGGATAACAAAACTTTAAAAAAATGGGATAACAAAACAAGACATGCTTTTTTTTTTAAAGACAAGAAGATTTACGAATGTGTTTATTTAGATAAAGTTTGCTAAGGTCCTGTTAGGGCTACGTTTTATAAATACTGACAGCTGTTTTACAATCATTTATAAAGTGTTGTGAGGATGTGACCTTTATAAGGAAAACTTCACACATTTACAAATATACAAGAAGTATATGCAGTAGATGCACTGTGTGTTTGGATAGTTACACTGTTGAGTGGAAAGCTACACAGTATATAGTTACTCGTGGATTGTTACACTATGGATAATTACACTGTACACAAACAGCTGCAGAGTGTGTGTGAGTGTGTGTGCATGTGTGTGTGTGTGTGTGTGTGTTTGGATAGTTACACTGTGAGTGCAGAGTTATACTGTGAATAGTTACGCTAATGTCTACCAAATTGAAAAGCTCTCGGGGATACATGACGAGCCAATAAAAAGCAGACAGAAGGCAACTTGATGGGTTGAAACTTGGGCAGTTACACTGTGAACAGTTACACCGTTGATAGTTACACTGTGAACAGTTACACTGTGGATAGTTACACTGTGAACAGATACACCTTGGACAGTTATACTGTAAACAGTTACACCGTGGATAGTTATACTGTGAACAGTTACGCCGTGGATAGTTATACTGTGAACAGTTACGCCGTGGATAGTTACACTGTGAACAGTTACACCTTGGACAGTTAGACTGTGAACAGTTACACCGTGGATAGTTATACTGTGAACAGTTACGCCGTGAATAGTTATACTGTGAACAGTTACACCTTGGACAGTTATACTGTGAACAGTTACGCCGTGGATAGTTACACCTTGGACAGTTATACTGTGAACGGTTACACCTTGGACAGTTATACTGTGAACAGTTACGCCGTGGATAGTTATACTGTGAACAGTTACGCCGTGGATAGTTACAATGTGAATAGTTACACAGTACAAGGATAGATGCAGTGTTTTGTAGATAGTCACACTTTGGTTTCTTACCGTTCTAGTACCTCGGTTTTCAATAGCACAAGGCAAGATGGCCTCCTCGCCGCGACTAAAGGTAACGTTACCCGGCGTGGGAAGAAACGTTGGCACAAAAGGATTCTTGCGTAGGTGAGGTGAGATGTCGATATCTTGCTCGCCTGAAAAAAAACGCACCATTCAGTATTATCAAAACAACATCATGCATAAAAAAAAAAAACATTAATTAGTATTTAAAATACCACATCCAGTATTAAAAATACAACATTTAGGATTAAAAATATCACATCCTGCATTAAAAATACTACACCCAGTATAAAAAATACCACATCCAGTATTAAAAATACCACATCCAGTATTAGAAATAGCACATCCGGCATTAAAACTACAACATCCCGTATTAAAAATACCACATTCAGCATTAAAAATCATCAAATCTAGTATTAAAAATACCACATCCGGCATTAAAAATACCACATCCAGTATTTGAAAAACCCACATCCAGTATTAAAAATACCACATCCAGTATCAAAAGTACCACATCCAGTATTACAAATACCATATCCAGTATTGAAAATACCATATCCAGGATTAAGGGCTATAATTACATTCTCAGAAGTTTGTAATTGTTAATAGAAGCAAGGACATCGGAACTTGGGTGCCCAGGTACCCCCTCCCCCTCCCGGCCCTTTCCAAGAAACAATTTAGGGAGTATTGAGTCCTTCCCTCTCTCTAAGAAAAACTTTGAGGGGCTAAGCAGCCATTCCTCACTCACTAAACACGTATGGAAGAACAATGTGGATATTATACATTGCCCATTATTTCAAAAATGATTTATTGATTTGTCATCTAACTCATAACAACAACAACTTTCCATGTCTGGGCGGGCACGTCATTTGGAGGTGACAGGTTCGATTCCCGGCACAATAGCTATAGCTTTCGATTTTTTATGTTGTCCGGTGTGTCCTTATATCTTTCTACTTATTTCTATGAGTGCCAATCAATACATTGTCCGTCTGTTTATTATAAACAACAACAGCTATTATTATGATGACGTACTTGAACAAGTCTTAGAAAGCACAGGACTGTATTTTGTCTCACGACACACTGGCGAAGCTTGCACACGACAACTACTAGGTTGAAACCTGCATAGACGCTATAACGCTAATGTTTTACCAAATTGAAAAGCTCTCGGGGATACACGAGGAGCCAATAGAAAGCAGACTGTAGGCAACTTGATGGGTTGAAACTTGATAACATTTTCATTGGTTTATATTTAGGGAAAAATACATGCATTATGCGCCACTTCGTGTAAATATTGGACTGATTTTGCTAATGGCAGAGATCCCTCTATAATTTTGTGAAACTGAAATGGCCAGGTTCATTTGTAATGTAATCTGCTACAGGAACAAACCAGTGCCATACCATGGATTGGGACATGATTCTGATGCCAGTATCTTAGGATCAGCGTCAACAATAAATGTTAGTCCATAGCTGAAACTGACGCTTGGAAAATAGAGGTTCAGTGGTTACATATTCTAGACAATATACCAGGCAGGAGAGATAGACAGACATGCGGGCAGGCAGACAGACCGACAGACCAACAGATAGATGAAGATGTATAGACCGACAAACAGTCTACAGACAGACATACAGACATACAAACAGACAATCAGACAAACGGTCAGACAGACAGTCAGGCAGACAGTTTGATAGACAGAAAGACAGACAGACAGACAGTTTGATAGACAGACAGACCTTTGGGCAGACACAGACAGACAGACAGACAGTTAGATAGATAGATAGATAGATAGATAGATAGATAGATAGATAGATAGATAGATAGATAGATAGATAGATAGATAGATGGAGGGATGGATGGATGGATGGATGGATGGATGGATGGAGGATGGATGGTGGATGGAGGATGGATGGATGGATGGATGGATGGATGGATGGATGGAGGATGGATGGAGGATGGATGGATGGATGGATGGATGGATGGATGGTGAGAGGATGGATTAGATAGATAGATAGATAGTAGATAGATAGATAGATAGATAGATAGATAGATAGATAGATAGATATGATAGAATAGATAGATAGATAGATAGTAGATAGATAGATAGATAGATAGATAGATAGATAGATAGATAGATAGATAGATAGAACGACGAACGAAACGAACGAACAAACTTTATTTTTAAAGGGTTTAAGAATTGGGCTCGCAGGCCCGTCTTACATTCTGCCCTTCGAGGTCTCCCTCCATTCCTACATCATTTCATTCACACATCAAGTAATAAAACAGTATAAAAAGCATCAAAACATTCAATACAAGCACTGAAATGTCTACATTTCTAACTACAACAAACTGTAGTGGTTGTTATAAATCTATGGGAAAAGGCGCTATTTCAAAAATATTTTTCTGTTTTGCCTCTATGGGGGCATGTAATCTGTGCTCAAATAATATTCAAACAGTTTTCGATTGTACCTATAGGGACTAGTGGTTATTTTTGATCTGTTGTGGAAGACAATTCCACAATTGAGCTGCGGAGTACGCTAAACTTGTTTTGTAAAGGTCTATCCTAGGTTTAGGGATGTGTAATATGTTCAGGCGATTACTATGCCTTTTATTATATTTAAACAACGGCCATAAGTAACATGGAGTCTTTTGGGATAATATTTTGTGCATAAATTTCGCCTTATTGAAAAGTAGACGTTCACGAAGCGGTAGTAGCATAAGGCCTTTATACGTTTCGGAACTCACTGTCCTATGATTATTACTTATTAAGCGAATGGCGCGCTTTTGCATAGACGTGAGCCTCTTGATAACAGAACTGGAACAACCATCCCATATTGTAGAACAATAGTCTATATATGTCTGGATGTGAGAAATATAGAATATCTTTCTTGTGTTTTCGTCAAGAAAGGTTTAATTTTTGAAAGCTGGTACACCTTTTTAGCTGTTTGCTTCACAAGTGCTTGTACGTGTGAGTTGAAGGTTAGATTTGCATCAATGGTCAACCCCAGTACTTTGTGCTCAGTTACACTTTCCACTTGAGTCCTCCCAATGTGGAGTTGAAGCGTTCTCTGTGAATTTAGACTACATAGTTTTTGTCTCGTTGTTATTAGCATAGATTTTGTTTTATTAATGTTTATTTGCATACGGTTTGCACTGCTCCATTTAGCTACATTGGTTAGTTCTTGTTGTAATGACGACTCTAGTGCACTGCTCGTTTGAGCATTTGCATAGATGGTACAGTCGTCTGCGAATAGATCGCAGGACGACGTCAGACATAAGGGAAGATCATTTATATAAATATTAAATAACAGAGGGCCGAGAATCGAGCCCTGAGGCACCCCAGTATTTAAGCTAGTTGTCTGCGATAGGGATTTATTGTAAGAGATTATTTGTTTTCTATTTAACAAAAATGATTTTATTAGCTTTAATAGTCTAGGGTTAAATTTCATTGTTTCTAATTTTCTAATAAGAATTTTATGGTCTATCATGTCAAAAGCTTTTTTAAAGTCTATAAATACCCCCTCCACAAATTTTCTCATCATTAATATTCTTATGCCAGTTTTCTATCATGTTTGTTAAGGCAGTATGGCAAGAATATTGTGGTCGAAACCCTGACTGGTTATCGATTATAAGTTTGTTGCGATCTAAATATTCAAATGTTACTTTATGAATATGTTTCTCTAGTGGTTTTGATAGAGATGATAACAGGGAGATGGGTCTATAATTACCTGGGATGCTACTGTCTACGGAACCAGATTTTAGGTGTGGATAAACTTTGGCAATCTTAAATGCCGACGGGAAGTAGCTTTTAGCAAGACATTGATTGTAGATAAAAGTCAATGTCTCGCAAATAGCTGGTGCAGCACTGCGAAGGATCCTATTGCTGATTCCGTCTAAACCGGACGCATTGCTGTTTCTGAGGCTGTTGAGATGTGTAAACACATCAGCCACTGACATGAGAGGTATGTCAGAAGGAATATCTTCAGAGCATTTATTTTCACAAAATGATGAAAGCAGGGATAAATCACAAGGACAATTTGGTATTGTGGCTTTTAATTGTTCTATATCGGCTTCAAAGAACTTACTAAAATCATCTGATGTTATGTTAGATGTCCGTAAACGCGTTGAAGTACCTTTTTTGGTCAATGTATTAATTGCCTTCCATATATCTTTGGTGGTGTTTGTTTTATCTACTATTAACATTTTAAAAAAGTTCTTCTTCTCCTTACGAATGGCATACTGGACTTTGTTTCGCAGACCTCGGTATTTAATTAAATCTTTATTTTTTATGTGCATTATCTCGCTCTCTCATAACTTCAAGTACTTCCTGGGTGATCCATGGGGATTTAGTCTGATGTTTTACGCGGACCTCCTTAATTGGCACATGTTTATCAAATACGCAAAAGAAGGTCTTCAGCCAATATTCAAGTGCGTCATCTGGGTCAGGAAGTTGATAAACATGGCCAAAAGGTGAACTGAGCAGGTCCAGTAGGAATGTATCTTGATTAAAATTTTTGTAGCTTCTAAATTTAACACTTATATGTTTTTGTTTGGTAATTTTCGTTCCTATTTTATTCCACACACACGTTACGGGGTAATGATCGCTCATTGCTGTAGTGGGTACCTTGCATTCTATGATGTTATTAGGACATGTTGCATAAATGTGGTCTATGAGTGTTGACGATGATTTTGTTATTCTAGTAGCTTGATTGACTAGCTGTTGGAGATTGTATGAGGCAGTTATGTCTTCCCACGTCTTATTGGATTTTAGGGCGTTTATATTAAAGTCCCCGAGAAGTATCATTTCTCCTACATTGTTGAACACTGTATCCATCATGACGGTGAAGTTTTCATACCACATGTTACAAGCACTAGGGTTCCGATAGAGATAGCTAACTACAATGGGTCTGTGATTTTGTAGCTTAACTTCCCAAAACTATGCATTCTACCTCCTTAGTCTCTAAGTCTAGTCTACGGTGAACATTTAGTGAATCACTGACGTAGACCGCTATACCCGTCTCTTGTTTACAATGTGGGTCTCTTCTAATAACTCTAAAACCGTTGATATGTATATCATCATCTGTAATGTTGTCATTTAATCTACTCTCACTAAGGCCGAACATGTGAAAACCTTGACTAAGAATAAGGGACAGTTCGGGCAGTTTTCCCAGAAGATGGCAAATATTCAGATGACCTATTCTAAGCCCAGTTTTAGTGGGCCAATGCTCACGTGTGTCAGACATGATATCAATACAGTACAATATCAGTTTTGTCAATACCACAGTATTTTAAACTGCAACAATAACAATAATTATGACAATAAGCAAGTAAAATTAGTTACAAAAACACATTATTAATGGGAGTAAAAGAATAAACGATTGAAATGAGAGAGAGAGTATAAAGGAAAGTTGAATTAAAATTTCTTAACTCACATACACCACCACCTCGCTTACAGTTAAGCAGATTTAAACAGTATTGTAACTAGCCCAAATAGTAGACTACAAATGTGTAACTCTATATCCAAGTCAGTGTTTATAAATGTATCTGTGTGACCCACTGCTGATCCAGTGGGCAGAACAGTAAACAGTGAAATAAACGCAGTATATAAGAATGTAAAAATATAGCAAAATAATATCCAAGTAGTGTTTATAAATGTATTTGTGTGACCCACTGCTGATCCAGTGGGCAGAACAGTAACAGTGAAATAAACGCAGTATATAAGAATGTAAGAATATAGCAAATTATAATATCCAAGTCAGTGTTTATAAATGTATCTGTGTGACCCCACTGCTGATCCAGTGGGCAGAACAGTAACAGTGAAATAAACGCAGTATATAAGAATGTAAGAATATAGCAAATATAATATCCAAGTTAGTGTTTATAAATGTATCTGTGTGACCCACTGCTGATCCAGTGGGCAGAACAGTAACAGTGAAATAAACGCAGTATATAAGAATGTAAGAATATAGCAAATATAATATTATTATTATTATTAAAAAAAAATAGTAATAATATAATAGATTTCAATAGAAGATTTTACTAAGTTGCTAATCTAACAACAGTAATAGGGGGAAAAAAACTAAAACCAGAGAAAGAGAGAGAGAGAAAAATAATTAAACAATAATGACTTAAGCAATTTACACACACTTCCACTTCACTTACAGCTAAGCAAAGTTAAACAATATTAAAACACGCCTAAGAGATGGACTAAGCACTGCAATTTTTCACACAAGTCAATGTTTATATCTGTAGTCGTGTAACCCACTGGTCGAGTGGCAACACGGTAATAAGCAATATATATATATATATATATATATAAGAATATATAAACGCTTAAGGTATATACTTTTTCGGCTGAGATACGGTATACGGTTTTTCTTAACGGGTGTGGTATCCAGCTGATAGATAGATAGATAGATAGATAGATAGATAGATAGATAGATAGATAGATAGATAGATAGATAGATAGATAGATAGATAGATAGATAGATAGATAGATAGATAGATAGATAGATAGATAGATAGATAGATAGATAGATAGATAGATAGATAGATAGATAGATAGATAGATAGATAGATAGATAGATAGATAGATAGATAGATAGATAGATAGATAGATAGATAGATAGATAGATAGATAGATAGATAGATAGATAGATAGATAGATAGATAGATCAGGATGAAATGCATTTAAAAAGGCAAGCATAGAAATAAACGAATCATTTAAAAAGATTTTGATTTCTTTCGACCTAAAGTATTCGCAAATAACCAATCACACGCGTGCATAAATATTTCAGTACAAAACAACTTTTATTTTACCAGTGATACCAGGTTTCTGACTAATTCTGCTCTTCCATTTGGTTGCTGTGAAAATTAACACCTATTGACTTTTGGCCTCTTCCCCACCAATCTTTCAGTCACCCATAACAAAGAACGACCAGTTCAGTAGTTCCAAACGGCCTGCCACTCATTCGCGCTAGTCAGTGCCAGTGTAGCCAATACTTTTAATGGATACCAGGACCAAGCAGAGGTTTTCAGGGCATGCATTTTATTGGTACTTTCAGGGCTCAATGTGACCATTGACCCTCTTTGACTGTGTCGTCTCTCGTCCCTCGTGTAATTGCCTTCTTCTTCTTTTGTCGTCTTACTGATTGCAGGCTATAGCCCAGTGTCGTTTCCAACTGTATTGCGCTTCTCGGATGGCTTGGGTGATGCATTTGTTCATCTATGTGCAGGTTTTAGCTATTCTATTTATTCAGCTCTTTCTGGGTCTCCTCTCCCCTCCCATCGCCTTGCCTTGTTAAAAATAGGACCCCCCCCCTCTCTCTCTCTTTCTTTTTGCGTTTTCGGGTAGTTCCTTTGTTATGTTATCTCACTGGGCATCCCCATGCGTTCTCAGTCCTCCGATGCAGCAGCCACTCCAAGGTAGCTCTACTGGTTGTTTCAATGAGGAGCTTGCTATAGTACCTCCTGTCTTTACCTTGAAACTGGTATAGACGAGCTTCACCAAACTTACCTCCTCGGTAATTCCCCCTGCCCCCTCCTACCCCACCCAACCTAGTCCGTACAGCGTTGATGATATCAGGTGTTCCCATGCCTCTTTCGGTTTGCATTGGCGCATTACTTGCCAGCTGATCAGCTCTTTCGTTACTAAATGTGTTTTTCATTTTCAAAATCTCCGACGTACCAGAGTTCGAATTCCACGGCAGACTATTTAATAATATAGATCTAATTTAAAAATCTTTCTCATAGCATTCTGACAGTGGTACGAGAGTCACACCATAAAGAAACTGGGGTGCATCCAATAACATTCTTAAAGTCAACTGTGAATGCGGTCCCGCCACTTTTATTGTGAAAACGAGTAACAATTTAAAAAGAAATCGTTATAATAATAACAAATAAAGGAGTGAAAATTTTTAGGAAGCACATTTACCGAGGATGGCAGACTAGATAGAGAGATAGAAGCAAGCGCACAGAAGGCTAATGCTATCATCTACCAGTTAACCCCACTGCTTAGATACCAACATGTCTCCCTTACAGCAAAACATACAATGATTAATAGCATCTTTGTCCCCACTTTTTGTTATCGGTGCCAAATATAGACAGTCACTAACAGTACGAGAAGAGACATGGTTGTGAATACCAGCATTAGAGAGAAAGTAGGAAAAAGTCGATTATACTGACTGAAAAAGAATGAAAAGGTTCAGCCATATAGTAAGAATGCAGCCAGACCCAACTGCATATGAGACTTTTTACAGCAGAACATATGGAAGGAAGGGGAAAAAAAGGCCAAGAAACAGACGGATAAATGGTGTTTTAGAAGCCTGCAAAAATATGAAGTCCATCACCCAAGCCACCAAAGAAGCGCAATGTCATGAAATGAACAGCCACCACACACATTGGACAAGTCGGGACCTGATTTCCCTCGCGCTCAGTAAAATTTTAAACTTGGACCCGTCCGGAAAGGTATATAGTCCCTTATATTGATCTATACCTTTATCTGGTAAAATAGTAAGTTCTGGACCCTCTAGTTGCTTTGATATATCTTCATTTTCAAACTTGCAACTGTAGATTGGGTAATTCTGGTGTTTTATTTGAAAATTTATGTCAACCAGTTTACTCCTTGGTCATTAATACAAGGAACTTCTTTTCTGGTGACGCGTTTGATTTTGAAAAACGCCATTCTTTAGCCTGATCCCAGAGTGTCAAGACGTATATCCAATTTTGAGAGAATTTTGCGCATTCATAGTTCCAGATCTAACTTGGAAGATTTCCTAAGCTTGGGTAAGTTAATTATAGTTTACGAGTACCTTAATTGATGTCTTTCTAAAGTTGGTCACTGCTATAGAGAGAGCAGTATCAGCTATGTGATCGCACAGAGTTCGACCGTTCTTGATGTCCAGAGATCCGGATCCGAACCTTAGACCTTCCCCTGTACAGACTAATTAATTGGCTCTCTACATACCCCACACCATTGGTAAAGATAGTAAACCCTACAAGTAATTGTTCTCTGACCAGGCAGACGAAGTTTGTGCAGTATTAACTGGAACAGGAAATTTAGGTCAGTTGTAACTGACAGGGCTAGCGCTCTGCGTCGAGTGTGTTTGACACAGATCAATGGGTGTGTAGTGAATGGCCTGGGGAGACGGAAGATATATGGGTACTGATGGTAAACATTGTGTTTCTGGGTGCAGATGTGAGGGTGGAGAGGGGATGATCTATGTGCGGTAGTGTCTATCTATCTATCTATCTATCTATCTATCTATCTATCTATCTATCTATCTATCTATCTATCTATCTATCTATCTATCTATCTATCTATCTATCTATCTATCTATCTATCTATCTATCTATCTATCTATCTATCTATCTATCTATCTATCTATCTATCTATCTATCTACCTACCTACCTACCTACCTACCTACCTACCTACCTACCTACCTACCTACCTACCTACCTACCTACCTACCTACCTACCTACCTACCTACCTACCTACCTACCTACCTACCTACCTACCTACCTACCTACCTACCTACCTACCTACCTACCTACCTACCTACCTACCTACCTACCTACCTACCTACCTACCTACCTACCTACCTACCTACCTACCTACCTACCTACCTACCTACCTACCTACCTACCTACCTACCTACCTACCTACTACCTACCTACCTACCTACCTACCTACCTACCTACCTACCTACCTACCTACCTACCTACCTACCTACCTACCTACCTACCTACCTACCTACCTACCTACCTACCTACCTACCTACCTACCTACCTACCTACCTACCTACCTACCTACCTACCTACCTACCTACCTACCTACCTATCTATCTATCTATCTATCTATCTATCTATCTATCTATCTATCTATCTATCTATCTATCTATCTATCTATCTATCTATCTATCTATCTATCTATCTATCTATCTATCTATCTATCTATCTCCACTATATATATCGGACTTTTTATCTGTTGCACTAGTTGACAGACAGATAAATGAAAGGAGACATTGTCTCCTGGTCTTGAGAGTACACACTGAGGAATGTAGAAGAGGAGCAGAGGTGGGATGAGCTGATGTGTGATGAAAGCTGATTACTAATTCTGAGTTCTTTCTTGACAGGATAATACCCCTTGGTGATTACTAATTGTGACGATACGCTAGGTGACTTCAGAATGTCTTTCCTCAACGGACTTTTATTTCTATGTATTTTAAAGTATACAGAAATAATATGGTTTTGGATACATCCTTAATCTAAGTAAGGCGACCAGAACAAACATTTAATTCTCCTGGACTGTTGGTGATATCAAACACTAAAACTTTTCCCAGACGTTAAGTGTTGAGGTACGGAGATAAAGCTGACCAAGCTTAGACTTACTGTCTGCAGATTTGCACACCATCTGTTGGTGTCAGATATTTATCTCCTAGCCAGACATTTAGGAGCAGATAACACAGGCTAATTGTGTTTATCTCCCCCTGAGGTTACCCAACTTAAAGGCAAGTCAGACGGTCACTACTGACATGGTCGAGTGGAGTTGTTAGCAAACAACTTGACAGGTGAAGTAGGCTGGAGGTGTGACTTGGCCCATTTGCTCTGGTCAGATGGATTGACCAGGAGAATGTGACCGTGGGAATTCAAACAATTGTTGTACAGTCACTGACTGACAGCGAATAAACTTACCCACAGGGGAGGAGCTGTGACATTCTTGAATGAGAATGATTTTAGGCGTAATGTAGGAGGAGCTTAGAAAAAGTTATAAAAGTGTGAACTCTAGGACTGGGGATGAGACTCTGTCAAGCACATGCCATCTGTTGGGCTTAACCTAAGCTTGAGACAGAACTTTTGGCATTGTGGTATCATTCTCCAAGTAAGAAAAACTAGTTTGAAAACCTTAATTTCCTGATAGAAATCTAACTGTCTTTTTGCTCAAGTGTGTGTCTTCATCACTTTGTAATACTCCTAGGCGGACATTTCTCCATTCTCGTAGGGCACTGTCACATTGCTTTATTTCCTAATTGATAGTGTCATGAATGTTTTTCGTGCACATGTGTTTCAATGTTGTAAAACTTAAATGTTGATGTTACAATTGAAATTTAATGAACTATCATGTTCTTGAAATCACAAGCGTGAAGATAACTTTGGCAATCTTTTCACGTGTGGTTAATGTGAATCTGTATTACATACAGCTAACACACTGAAATGTGTTTAACTCCCGGGAAGCTAATGCGGAGATTGATCCCGGAGAGTAAATCCACGAGATTTGTTATTTGATTCGCCCCAGAACTATTGTTAGCATTCTGGGCGCGTCCATTGTTCCAAGCATGGATTCCAGAACTTGTTCTGTCTGACTGATTGTCATTCGAGTCTCTACGAGAGATGGCATCTGACATAGAAGACTTGACTATCATTACAGGACTTGTGTAGAGGAAGGCAGAAGATGTAACAGCTGGAATGTGAGACATAAGCCCTTCCAAATTGGACAGGAGTGAATGTGAACATGAGGGGGAGATGAAATGTTTTATTTAAATAAACATGCTTGATGTTATTTTAATATACATGCTTAGTGTACACCTAGAGCAGATACTACAGATATGCGCTTGTTTCTTTATCACAGTTCCCACATTGGGCAGGGACTAGTAGGCATCCATTCTTTGTCGACAGTCTGAGTGTAACGACCTGCTTGAAAGCAGCGAGGACGACAAAATGGAAAAGACTAGGCAGGGTCTCAAGCCGAGAACTGTCCAAAGGTTGTTACTTTCCAATATATAATTTCATTATCAACATCATCTCAACTCTACTAGCCTAAACAAGTTCATTTTAATTTCGATTTATTCAAATAAATCATGTTTGATGTCGTTACAAAATAGTTGAGTAAATTGTGTACTTAGGTTCAAGTGTCTTTGTGCATATTAGTTTACTTCAGCTAACAAACATTTAAATCACCTGATGGAGGCTTTTAAGTAATGCCAGGAGAGGAGAACAGTCGGAGGGGTTAACTGAGTATCCTGATATTATCTCAGTGGGTTCATCTTGATCTTTATCTATCCCTTCTCCTTCTCCTGTGGATACAAGTACAGCAACTTTCATATCATGGAACGAGCCACACGCTGTTTTCTTGGCTATCCAAGACTGTCTAGGATCAACATGGCTTAGATATTAGTCAAGTTTCTCACGTGGGTGGGCATTGTTAAGGTTCAAACCCACACCCTCACTATATCAGTGTTTTTACCCACGTGGGCGCGCGACACTAATTCTGAGATCTTTCCTGACAGGATGAGACCTTTGTAGAGATCAGGCAGACGAATCACAGTCCAGCCAACTACCACCAACCCATACCATTCTATGCACCAAGCATAACCTAGAAGTCCTGCCCGCTTTGCCACTACCTCAACATGGCAGGAGTGTGTGTGTGTGAGCTCCAAGACGAGTGGACCTTTGCAGACATTTGTGTCCTCAACCTGGTGAACCAGTCTTAAAGAGCTTGGTTGAGCTCTGAGGCAGTTTGTACCCTGACTTGTGAACTTGACTTGTTGAGTCCCTGTGCAGTTCCGGTGTCCTCGATGGGGAGGTAAACTGGTACCAGATCAACTAGAGACATGGAGTCCTGAGTCAACTACAGTCGAATCACCATGGACTGAGGGGAGCATCGATCTATTTGTAGTGCCAAAACTTGAGTTGCCCTACTCCAGAAATAAGTTTATTTATAGGTGATCAACTTCCGCATTGTGGCACTTTGTGTCACCGAGTGTTTATTGCTCTGTGTGATGTTCTGGTGGGGTACAACTCTCTTATGCTGGATACCTGCATTCATTCCTCAGTAGGGGACGGATATTTATTTCTGTCGCAGGAAAAAACCAGATTCCTAACTTTCACAGTTCGTGGCATCTGCACTAGCTATGTAGCATTACATCTTCAAGCTCACAGCCCTAAGACGTGGTTAATACGGACATTGAAGATTTGTTTTATAGAATACAAATACGAAGTCTTATTATAAAAGTCTGAGATCAGTCATAGGTCAAATCTTTCTACTAAACACAGGCGAAAACACAATGGAGAGTGAAGAAAAACGAGTTTTTTTTTAATGCGTGTTGCGCATCCTTTACGCGACACTGCAGAACCAACCCCAGCATTTCTTGGCTGTTATAGTTTTACTATGCAATCTTACATTCAAGAGTTTGCCATCGCAAATGTGTTGACATTATTTTTAATTACCACTATCTGGGTTACGGTGCCCCACTAGGGAGGGGGTGGGGGGGGGGGGGGGGGACCCACTGCCCCTAATAAGCATTTCGTAAACGGCGACTACATAGGAGTGTTGTCTCCGATTTCACAGTGCTTCTGCCTTACAAACGAGAAACCAAAAGTCTGGGTACAAATTAGCAAGTTGTGTGCAAGTTCAAGTTCTGGTACAATCTAGTGAACGCTAGGAAGAAGAAGAAGAAGAAGAAGAAGAAGAATAAGAGAAGAAGAAGAAGAAGAGAAGAAGAAGAAGAAGGAGAAGAAGAAGAAGAAGAGGAGGAGAAGAAGAAGAAGAAGAAAAGAAGAAGAGAAGAGAAGAAGAAGAAGAAGAAGAAGAAGAAGAAGAAGAAGAAGAGAAGAAGAAAAAGAAGAAGAAAGAAGAAGAAGAAGAAGAAGAAGAAGAAGAAGAAGAAGAAGAGGAGGAGGAGAAGAAGAAGAAGAAGAAGAAGAAGAAGAAGAAGAAGAAGAAGAAGAAGAAGAAGAAGAAGAAGAAGAAGAAGAAGAAGAAGAAGAAGAAGAAGAAAAAGAAAAAGAAAGAAGAAGAAGAAGAAGAAGAAGAAGAAGAAGAAGAAGAAGAAGAAGAAGAAGAAGAAGAAGAAGAAGAAGAAGAAAGAAGAAAGAAGAAAAAAGAAGAAGAAGAAGAAGAAGAAGAAGAAGAAGAAGAAGAAGAAGAAGAAGAAGAAGAAGAAGAAGAGGAGGAGGAGGAGGAGAAGAAGAAGAGAAGAGAAGAAGAAAAGGAAGCAGAAGAAGAAGAAGAAGAAGAAGAAGAAGAAGAAGAAGAAGAAGAAGAAGAAAAGAAGAAGAAGAAGAAGAAGAAGAAGAAGAAAGAGAATAAGAAGAAGAACAAGAACAAGAACAAGAAAAAAAGAACAAGAAAAAGAATAAGAAGAAGTCCACCGATTAGATTACTGATACGAGGAGGGAGAATAAACTGAGATGGTGGGGGATAATAGAACAACAGATGTCAGAGAGGCGACAACCGTATTCACAGGGCAGAGATACAGGTAAACGTACATAAACTAAAGTCACCAACTGGGGACAAAGGGCTAATGCTGGAGATAGATCCGTTTGAATTGCTGAAGAAGAAGAGGAAGACAGGCTTACATATTTTAGCATTCTAATACTGGGTGGTTTTTTAAGTTCGTTAAAACTGTTTCAGTGAAGGCAACGAAGAACAAACTAAAAAATATTCATTCTAGATATTTTTTTGAGAAACATTTTTACAGGTAATCAAAACAAAACATACAAGTTAACGTTACAGACGTTACAGTAGGTGTATTCATTCACATCAATGTCACTTCCGAGACATAAAAAAAAAAAAAAATAAGATCTATCCATGTTTTTAAGCAAGTGCTTCGCAGAAACTCATCCTCAGGAAAAACTTAGTTGTTTGCAGTACCAGATCTTTTCATGTGGGAGGTAGTTTTAACAGTATGTCTTGGACCGTATTGGTTGGAGAAAACACACACACACACACACACACACACACACACACACACACACACGCACACACACACACACACACAGACACACACACACAAACACACCCACACACACGCGCACACGCACACACACACACACACACACACACACACACACACACACAGGGAGTACAGTTTACACGAACGCGACAAAGGGGTACACACACACAATACGCACACACACACAAACACAGTTAAGATAAGTGTGCCTAAGAAGAGTCGTTTTAAATAAATCAGATGGCAACAATTGTCCTGCAATTTCACTCTCTAATTATGGAAGCCATTTCTTAACGCTGGGGAGGTTTTGCTAGTTACATTAGCTATCGCCATGGACTGCAGTTTCCTTGCCTCTTCAAAGTACAATCTTTAAATAAAATCAGTCGAACAGGTTCTAGCAATTTCTTTTTCTAATTATGGAAGCAGTGAACCACTGGGGAGGATTTTTGAATCACATAATAATAATATCGCCATGGACTGCAGTTCCCTTGCCTCTTCAACGTACAATCTTCTGCAAAGTAATAACAGGTGCTAATAAGATTCAAGATTATTGTTCTGTTTACAGAAGATGAAACAAAAGAGAGGATTATGATGATGAATAATAAAAAAGAAGAATAAAAAGATGAATAATAGGAAAGGAGGAATAGAAATAATAATAAGAATATTAAGAAGAAGAAGAAGAAGAAGAAGAAGAAGAAGAAGAAGAAGAAGAAGAAGAAGAAGAAGAAGAAGAAGAAGAGGAAGATGATGAAGATGTTGATGATGATGCTAAACAAAGTAATGTCGTTCGGTAAATGACTCGTTACAACGCATCTATTCTGTTTAGTTATTTCTAAACCACCATAATGCTTATTTATTTCGGTTTCCGAGACATAATGTTGTTTATGAACCAGGGTTATTTTTTTTCTCAGATCTAGTAAATTAACACCATTTCCATTTTTCTTACGCGATGGTAGTTTCTTCTGTAATGATCGTGAAATTGTTCACAATTCATAATAGTACGTTGTTTAATGAAAGACTCATTTTATAACAATTGATATTTTGTTTGTTTGCTGGTGCCTTGTCCCACAACTCAATGTTTGGAATTTGCTGTCTTGTAAATGCTAGTCATCTTCTGACTAACACAGAATAAATCCACTTTTTGTTGATTATGGAGCTATGGAAAGAGTTTGATATTTTCAGTTTCTTTATCGCTGATCGTTGGTTACATACATTCGTAAACTAACACATGAGCTTAGCCAACTATTGTTTTTTCATAGGCTTAATTTCATTCAGGAATTATATAGATTCACATTATGGAACAGTTGCTGATTTTCATCATTGACAACATCTTCATTTCATGTTGTATTTACTTCCAATAAATAATAAACAACCGATGTTCGTTGCAGACTCCGACAGGCTGCTATGGGTTCATCTCGTGATATTTATTATCTTTCTGCTTATATGGTTGGTAAACACTTGTCGACCTATTTTGTATTTACACCTATGAGCGAACAATTGCATTTGGAAACCGCAAAACAGCCACAAAATGCCAGGGTTCGTGTGTGGTGTCTGGTAAAAGATATGATGAAGGTCTCTGCAGCGAAGTTGTAGAGATGTTTGCCTTGCGCTCTGAATCTCCTACACTCGTTTCACTGAGACTTTATTCATTCCACGGGTGAAATTTTTACTGAGATCTCTGGAGATCGTCGTTGGGACAGCGAAGTCCATGTTTTGTGCCATGCTCTCTAGAGACAGTTAACTTTTCTGCGGAGAGAGTCCAGACCATGTGGGATACAATTCGGTAAAATGAAGTCGATCCTCTTGGGGAATTTTTTTTCCCAAAGAACAGGATATGCCTGCTATAGGGCTGTATTTTGGTTTATTCCTCGTAAAGATATGATTTAATATCATGTGGATTCCGGAGGGTGGGGGGGGGGGGGGGAATAAACCCACTGTCCTTTAAAAAAAAAACATTACGTAAAAGGCGACTAAATACTAATTAAGAACTTGCTGAAATATGACGTGAGATATCGCAGCCTAGCTGCACAATACAACATGCCAAACGTCATTTTCAGAGCCAGCGAAGAAAACGGAGGAAGAAGCAGTAAATTTCAAAATGCATTCTGGCAACGTTTCTCCTTGTATTATCAATCTTCTCCATACAGTCCTGTACGATACTTCCTTATATGACTATGAGCATCCTCAACAGCCATCTAAACCAAGCGTTTGATGTCGACAAAGCCGTTTTATACCACCTCTCTACACCCCCCATTTGTTCCATCTGAGCTCTAAGATCGCATCTTTCCGGACAGCCCCAGCAGATATCCGGACGAGTTCGCTCTAAAGAGCACAAACTTCCGTTCTGTGCTCACTCGCCTGACGAGCAATATGGCGTCTGGCAAAAGGTTCCGACCATCCCAGGGGAATGTTATCATTGGAAACTTTCAAGACCTTCGTTTCTGGTTTGACGAGTTTCTTTTTTGGTAACTCATTATTTCTGTCTTTCCAAAGCTTCTTATTCCCGACTTCTACAGTTGATAACTTATTAGTCACATGCGTTCTTTGAGTTGACATTTCCGACTTTATTTTTGACACTTTCCTTCGTTCGCAGTAATTGACTGGTAAATATTTCCTTTCTTATTTCCCTCTTCTCTTTTAATTTCCTAAAGTCGGATTGTTCATTCACCAAATCTTCCCAAGCTTTTTTTCTTCCAGATGTCTATAATTTATTATATTTTGCAGTAAAAGTCTTCTACGTGTTGAGACAGCCAGTACCCTTCCTTAGTCTTTTCTTAAGATATGCATGATGGTATACAGTGCTGCACCGATTTTCTTTAACCATGTTAACATAAAGACAAAGTGTACCCACAAAATTTATTATATAGTGCATCGTCTCCTCGACTTGTGTGGCCCACCGCTCTTTTTTTTAAGTGAAAATAAAAATCACACAGCCCACTCACCCCTTTTTGTGTAATTACATGCATAAAAGCATACACAATCATCATTCATTCATCACCCTACACGATCAGTAGAATACGAATCAGGTGCTGCTCTTGTCTTGTCCCGCCCTATGGATGTGGTCAAGTCATTCAAGAATTTATCGCTTTGCTTTTCTCCTGTTCTCATTCTGCCAATCTTGCTAGTTGTCACCAAGTTCTCGAGTCCATTTCTTGCGTTGAAAAATACTTTCCGTAATAATCGAACAAAACGAATGATTCGAGGTATAATGGCAAGTTTGTTTTGTGTTGTTTTTTCTTTCCACGCTCTACAGCCATGTTCTGGTCTATAATTGTTGTGTGTCTTCTCTCCCGTTTAACTTAAGAGATTGTTTGAAGAGTGCCTTCGGGTAGCTAAAGTTCTGGTATTTGCGCCGTCTCTGGACTTAATGCTTCTTTCCTCCATGTTATACGGTCACCATTTATAGTTTTATACTTTTGAGTATTTTACTTTGCCGAAAAAGTACTGATAACAGTTTTTGCTGTTTGGAGGCATTACTTTTCAAACCGCCTTCGTAAAAGTAAGCTTAAAAGGATACTTACACATCCTTTACAGAAATTTTGCACACCAACCCAGAATTTTAGCAACTCAAAGTTCAGTAGTCTGCCGTTTCCATTTAATCGTCGACGCCGCACAGCTGTGGAAATCAATGCAAAGCGGGCTGCTGGTAAATTGTTTGTAGTCGAATCACGCCGAGTATTTCTGAGTTATGAGCAGGGCTAGCAACTCCTAAGCCACAGATAAAGGTATTTTGAAGTACTATGTTCATGCTTTGAGACGCATTGTGAATATAGGCAAAAAGGACACTTTCCAAGCCAAGCCTTCGGTGTGTTTAGGTTATCTTGCCTTCCTTTTTAAGATAAAATGTTTCGTTAGTTGAAGCCCTACTCTGGCTCTTGCCAGGGGCCGCAATATAGCCTGGCCATAAATATGGCCTAATGGCTGAACGCGGTTTCTGGTACCTCTCCACGGGTGATTCTCATCCACATGGTGGCACATTGTATCATCGGGTGTTTATTGCTTGCGTGATGTCCTGTGGGGTAGAAAGTCAGTCAGTCGGTGTGTCTAGAATTTAGTGCTTGACCTTTTTTTTTTTTTTTAAAACCAATGGGCACTCCATGAGTTACACCGTCAACGTCACGTCGGCAGTCTGTACTTTCCCGGATATTACCTGGTACCCTTTCTATGGCTGGGTGACTAGGAATCCAAGGTCAGTTTCGGTGCGAATGAATTAATGAAGTTCAACCCCCCCCCTAGGGACGCACAACCAGCGATAAACACCCGGTGACACAAAGTGCTACCATTGAGATGATAATTACCCAAGCAGAAGTGTGAGAAACCTCGTTTAACATTTAGGTTATATAAGGGCCCCTGATAACAACCGGAGTGGGGTTTTGAAATGAAGAAACATTTCGTCCCATTTTGGGTGAGTTTCTATTCAGTTTCGATGCACAAAACCTACAGACCGGCAGGCGGAGTCGAATGGCTACACCAATCGTGAATATGCTTTTGGCTAAATATTTAATTTACACCAATCGCCACTCGATAGCCATGTCAAGGTCATGTCGCCGGGTTCCCCACCCCCCTCCCCCTTGCCTATACCACTTCCTTGGGCATTTTAAAGGCATATGTGACCTGGAGACCTAGCCGATGAAAAAAATTAATAATTTTGAATCACAACCGTGTCAGAGGTTCAACTGGCCAGATAGACGTGAGATTTATACCGGAAATACTGCAGTTGAGTGATTTTTTTTTTTTTAAATATTCTTGGTCCTATCTGTGGTTTTGTATATTAATGCAATGTGCTGACGAAGGCTCTATAGTCGCAACGTTCACTTGTCACAGGACCAGTAAGCAGTTACCCATTTCTCCACCTGGGCGACCAATAACTATTTTAACATAATGCATCGTAAACAATAAAAAAAAAAATCAAATCTTCTTCTATCTTTTATTCCCCGAACGGAACATACATCCTGACCGACTTAGTCAAGTCATACTATCCTTTGCTATTTCATGCAATTCTTTTCATTTCTTTCCCATCTTTTTATTTCATATTCAAGCTTCCTTTTACGTTGGGGGTTGGGGGGGGGGGGGGGGTCTGTTGGATTTGCCTTTATTTCTATGCCCCTGTGAGTTCCAGTGCAAAAGACATTCTGGTTATATTGTTCGCAGGTTTTCTTAACGTGTATGCTATACAGCGACGTCTTTCCTTCACCTCTTGATTCGCTGGTATTTGATTAGTTCTTTATCAAGGATCAGTGTGAATGATTCTTTAGTAACAGTATTGCATACCACTAAATGTTTTTCCAACGTTAACTGGTCTCCAGACACAAAGCACTGTATGTGAAATTAGTGACCGCGTTGTTCTAGTTTTTATGCTGCACTGGTTTTTTTCATTAAATACGCATGTGTCTAAGTAGTTTCAGGCACATGTGGATGAAACACATTATGTATATTTGTGTACAGACGATACTGTGTACATGGGCTGCAAAGCTTAATTCTCGTGTGAAAGTGGCATTTGATAGTTGCAAACAGCGAAAGAGTCGGCTCTAAGTAAACACAGGGAAAAACGCACTCGAGGAAATGATTTCATTAACAAGTCTGATTTTATGCTCTTAGTATATTTAGAACATATACAGCTAAATCATCGCTAAAACTTCACATACCAGCGCCATCGTTTCACAGACTGCGAATACCAATCACATCGTTTCTAAAACTTCGCATATCAATTATATTGTTAGTGAAAACTTACATACCAACCAACCAGTCTCTAAAACTTCACATACCAACAACATTGATTCTTATTCTCCTTCTCCTTCTCCTTCTCCTTCTTCTCCTTCTCCTTCTTCTTCTTCTTCTTCTTCTTCTTCTTCTTCTTCTTCTTCTTCTTCTTCTTCTTCTTCTTCTTCTTCTTCCTCTTCTTCTTCTTCTTCTTTTGTTGTAATCGCCCAGTCTGCCATTGATAACACAAGGTTTAAATAAATACTTTGTGGAATAGTGCTCTTTTGGTGACACTTGTCAGATCATTTGATTTGCTTGATTCGCTACTACCAACCACATCGTAAGAGTGGTCAGTGTAATCCAACCGCATATCTGTGTCCAGCATTAGAAGACGAAATATCCCCATCCTTTATAAGTTGTCGACGTGCCTCGACTTGTCCACTTAAGTACACAACATTTCTCAGAGTTGCACAGCTCTACACAATCGGAGGAAAATCTAAGTATCAGTGTCCGTTGTAAGCAAACGACAGACATACAACATTTCTCAGAGTGGCACAGTTCTACATAATCGGGGGACAATCTTCTAAGTCTGTAAGCAAACGACAGACATACAACATTTCTCAGAATGGCACAGCTCTACATAATCGGGGGACAATCTTCCAAGTCTGTAAGCAAACGACAGACATACAACGTTTCTCACAGTGGCACAGCTCTACATAATCGGGAGACAATCTTCAAAGTATCAGTGTCCGCTGTAAGCAAACGACAGACATACAACATTTCCCAGAGTGGCACAGCTCTACATAATCGGGGGACAATCTTTTAAAGTATCAATGTCCCCTGTAAGCAAACGACATACATTAAAGTCATACTCTCCATTAGAATCCGACGACAGACAAACACTCGAGTTACCTCGGACTCAAGAGATCAAGAGGTCAACAACATACCTTGCACCAAGTTTTATCCCATTGGGAAAAAGGGGGGGGGGGGGAGGCAGGAACTTGGGGGCTTAATGAAGTTAAAGTGAGAACTAAGGCCTCGCCCTTTGTCCCTGATCCCCCAGTTAAGGTTAGAGTCGAGAGGAACGGCTTCATTGCAGCAGGTTTGATTCCATATAGCTCGGTTTATCTCTTCGCAGAACAGCTAGCTGCCTGCCGAAAGCGTGGCATAAACCACGGACAACTTAGCGCCGGCGACGATCCCTGGGGCTCTCTGTAAAAACCGCACTTGTGAACTGCACGAAACAGTCGTGAAACTAAACAACAACCTTCAGAGGAAAGAAGTGCGTCAAGAACGTGGATGTTCGTAAATTGTTAGTGTGCTTGTGTTTCAAAATATGCTTCTAAAATGTACATTTCTGTAACCTATGGTGCCATTTCAACGGTCTGAAAATGAATTCTGTCCGTATTCTATATTTCTGGATTTTAAGCTGAACGATAGACATGACCAATAAGATACCTTGGGGTGGGGGGTGGGTGGGGGGGGGTGCCTAGTTGACCATGTTCTAAGTGCACTTGTTTCCATAGCGAGACGCTTAAGTTGTCTAGAGGTGACAGGTTTGATTCCCGACACGGTAACTATTGCATTAGATTTTTATTTTGTCTAGTGTGTTCTTCTATCTTTCTAATTCTTTCTATGAGTGCCGATCAATACATTGTCTGTTACTCTATTATTACAGAAAATAAGTAATGCGGCCACAGGAAAAAAAAGGTAGGATTGGGGGGGGGGGGGGGGGGGGGCAAACACCAGCCTCTCCAATATTTTCTCTGTGTCGGTGCTCTAGCTCCACCTCAGGGCCAGATTTAGACGATGAGGCCTTAAGCTACATGATGCCTTTGGGACCCTACCTTATTAAAGTGATTTGATTTGATTCAAGAACCGACATCACAGCACTCGGGGCATTCCCAAATGCGTTTCGTCCCCATCTTCAGCAGCCAGCGAAGAGTTCCGATACTAATGGTGCCAGTAGCACTCTGATTAAACGTCCTTCTTGCCTTTCCTCTGAGCCTCGAGCATCTGCCACAACCTCTCGTCACTCCCCCCTGCATCAATCTCACTAGACTGTGGTGATCCATCTGCTCCTCCGAACTGTACACGCTCTCCAACAAGGCACCAACAACGTCTGCCTTATCATGCATCAGTATTCTACAAAGTTGTGCAGAGCCAGCCAGTCTGTCCGCCTGTTAATTTCCCAACACACCGGCGTACCGGTGAAAAAAATCCAGACAATACTCCTCACCCGTGTCCTCCGCAGCGAGGCATGCCACTCTGCACGAAGCATGCCTTTCCTGATCTTCCTCAGCATGCTTTCTGAGTCAGTTACAATCACGACCTGTGTGTGTGTGTGTGTGTGTGTGTCGTGTTCTCTGACCAGTGGAAAACTGCAGTGATCGCCTCTACCTCTGTTCTTAAGCTGAATGTTGTGGTATCATATGCTAGGCTCTTCTGCACCAAACGTCGACCAATAACTTTTGCTAAGAAGCCCAAAGCACTTCTTTTGCCTCTTGACACTGAACCGTCTGTGTAAATGATCAAATCTTCTGAGCGAAGCATTATCTTGAACTAATTTCTGAATTTCAACCCCTGTGGCACCTGCTGGCCAGTCTCTGCATTCCCGGCTCAGCGTGATTATGACTCTACACAAGTCTGACTGTTCAGGTGGCCTTTTACCCACTCCTCTGCTCGCCTTATGTTCTCAAAGATGCACATCTGTCTGACTGTATCTTCTGTCTAAGCCATCCATAACTGACCACGTAGCAGCCGCTGACCCTTAACTGTACCCAGAGCTTCCTGCAAAAGGCGGTCTGTGTCTGCAGCTACCCTGCGATATGACTTCGCCTGCAGTACCTTGTGCCTACCTGCAACAGTCGGCAAAACCAATGATGTATCGTATACACACACACTGGGGTGTCTCTGGTGCAGACCAGAACGACCCCCATAGCTGCGTTCTGTATGGGCTCTAGTTCGTCCATCTGACTCTTTGATACGGTAAGCAGTCCAGGCCATAATCAACCACTGACAGGATCAGGTGCAGATATAGTGTGAAAAGCATTCTCTACTCTATGTCAATTGCAGCCATAGTCTTAAGTGTCTTTTTTGGCATCTTGTCACAACACTCTCCACATAGTCCTTAAGTGACAGGCTTCTGTCAAATGTAATTCCCAGATCTTGATGTTTCTACCATCTATCATGAGACTTGGGACATTAGCTTTAACGATTCTGTTGTCCAGAGAACACCACAAAACAGACGTCTTTTCCGACTTGGACGAAAGCCCTCTTTGCTGTACACCACTCAGTCACTTTGTCTACTATCGTTTGTAGCTCCTGGGCTGTTTGTTCCCTCTCTTCCCCCTGCCTATTTGCAAGTATATCATCCAAAAAAGTCAGTATCCTTCTAACTCCTGGTGTTTCTAGGCTTGAAATCTTGCTCGTATACATTTTAAAGAGCACAACAGAGATGGCGGATCCCTATGGCAGTCCTAGGGCCAACCCGATGTGAATAAAGGACAGTTACAATCCAATTCACCAGCCATGGATTGACCTCCTTCTCCTTCAAGATGTCGTATCGTACTCTGTTATAAGTATCCTCGAGATCCAATGCTACCGTCATAGTTTCTTGTCTGTTCTGGAACCCTTCATAGACATAGAAAGCAAAAGTGGCCGCATTTGGTCATGTGTCCTTTCCTGGCCTGTA
The DNA here is from genome assembly GCA_905116865.2 of Candidula unifasciata. NCBI lineage: Eukaryota > Metazoa > Mollusca > Gastropoda > Stylommatophora > Geomitridae > Candidula > Candidula unifasciata. The sequence goes on from CAJHNH020005268.1 coordinate 74,451, forward strand.
GCTTCCCAGACCTCTTGGGAGAAGCTTTCCCTCTTTTCTAAAATTCATTGCTGCTTTACAGCAACAATCGTCCCCAAGACCTTCCCAAATATCTTTTGTAAGGGGATGATTCTAAAGCCACTGAGCTTTGAATGATCTTTAAAAGGCTTTGGTAGTGGGATTAGATAACTGTGCATCTAGTCTTACGGTACGTTTGCTGTCTTAATGCTCTGGTTAAAACAGTCGGCCATCTCTGCCAGGTTTACATCGCTCAGTCTTCACGTGGCCATACCTGACCGCATCAGGCCCTGGTGCAGTGTCTTTTTCCTTTTTCAAAATTTGTTTGAAATCTTCTACTCGTATCATGTCTCACTTTTTTATGACACACCAGCTAATGGCGGACAACTTGAAAATATATACGTCTTTTAAAAATATGGATAATGCAAATATACTGCCCTTTAATTTATAGTAAGAAAAAATAATAAAGAATATGCTTACAAAACCATAGAAATTATATTATATCATTCTCTGTAAGGCTCTATAAATAGAAAACCACATTGAAAATATATTAAAAGAAAACGTAATTTGTTGAGGTCCCTGGAGACTGTGAGGCCCTAATCTGAAGCTTAGCGTATGCCTTAATCCAGCACTGCTCCAACCCCTTAAGATAGACAACATAACTGTAACCTAGTATATCCCATACCAGTCTTTACTGCTTCTTCTGATCTCTTTCGGTACCCATCATACATTTCTTGTTTGTTTTTCCTCCAAAGATAATATAATTTATGACTGTCTTTTATCACAGACATATGTATAACCCATTTATATCTGAATTATTAACATTACCACATCTGTCCTATAAATTCTGTATCAAACTCAGACATTAGTATTTTTGTTTTGTTTTAGGGTAAACTTTTTTTTAGCATTGGTAGTGGCATTGGTAGTCATTTCTATCTACAAGCCTTTTTCTCGTGTACTGTTAAACAGTTCGGACACCAATGATCCTCCATGCCATGATGTCAGACTGTCCAGCATCTTCTTTCTCTGTTATCCTCTGTCTCTTTTTATCTCCAACTTTGCTACCTTCACGATACATTGAATTCCAGAGAAATTAGACTAAAAAGCTCAACAAAATGTGGAAGCAGAAAAAACGTGAACAAAACAACACAACGTAACGTTTCGGGCGGGCAGCCTTTTTCAAACATAAGTGAATTTACACAAACGTAACAACGAGGAGAGGAGATCTCTAAGCGGTGACGCGAGCAACGTTTCAAAAAATGTGATGTGGAATAAATGAAATAAAATAAAATAAACGATGGTTAAAAATTACAGTCACCAAAAAATAATAAACAGTAGTATTGTTAATATATAATATAATACTGGGAATAAAAGAAATACAAATGATACTAATAAGAAATAGAAAAAAAGTAATAATATGAAATAAAATAAAAGAAAATAAAATAATTACCATTTAAAATGTGATTAAGGTAGAACTATTTAGATAAAGGTATGTTGGATATTGATACCACCTGGACTAAGAACGCTTTGAAAAAGGCTGCCCGGCCGAAACGTTACGTTGTGTTGTTTTGACTGCAGTCACGATGTAGAGCAGTTTTCTCTTTCTAATGACATGACACAGAATATAGATTGCTTCTTTCTGTTGTGGGCAATCAGTCCTCTTCGTGAGACCATTTCTTTCAAGACATCTTTATACTTTTTAAAATCTGTCCCAGTGTGTTCTCATCATTCGTCTATATCTCAGTCTCTTCCACATAATCTTTCACTATTCGATCAACTGTCCACGATTTACTTCCCTGTATCAGGATAGGATTAATATATCGCTTGATAATTCTCAGTCTTCAATACCCCATTCAAATGTTTCATACAGCTCTCAAAGAAAATACAAATAAATAATTGGATATCCGAATTCACACAGAACCAGATACGTACACCATAAGTACACCAGACTTGAACCATTAAAGTCCCAACAAATGATACTGTTACCTTGTTGAACTCCAAATGCCCTGTGGCACTTTGGCATTTAATCCAGCAGTATAATCTGCTGTCTCATTATTTAGCGTTGCAGGTTTGTTGTGTCCCAAAACCACACTTTCACTCAATTATGCATTCCTACTCCATGAGTCAGCGGCAGATAATTAACAGTAAATATGGTTAAAATAGATCTTCTGATTCTCTTGACAATATCGCTCGGTGTTCTACAAAGTAGTAGCTTCGAGAACAATTTTCTGTTAATGTGTTCTGAGAAGAAGATGAAAGACAACTTTTTGGGTGATAAGTTGAACTGTCGCATTCTCCTCCTACTATTGCTGCTACTCCTGCTCAAGCTGCTACTAATAGTGCTACTCCTACTCATGCTGCTACTCCTGCTGCTCATGCCGCTACACCAGCTGCTATTCCTGCTGCCACTCCTGCTGCTGCTACTCCTGCTACTCCTGCTGCGACTCCTGCTGCTACTTCTGCTCCTGGTGCTAATCCTGCTGCTACTCCTGCTCATGCTGCTACTCCTGCTGCCACTCCTGCTGCTACTCCTGCTGCTCTCTGCTCCTGTTGCTACTCCTGCTGCTACTCCTGCTGCTACTTCTGCTCCTGCTGATACTCCTGCTGCTACTCTGCTGCTACTGCTACTACCAGTCCTGCTGCTGCTACTTCTGCTGCTACTGCTACTACCAGTCCTGCTGCTGCTACTTCTGCTGCTACTGCTACTACCAGTCCTGCTGCTGCTACTCCTGCTGCTACTCCTGCTGCTACTCCTGCTGTTACTATTGCTCCTGCTGCTACTCCTGCTTCTCCTGCTGCTACTACAAGTCCTCCTGCTGATGCTTCTGCTGCTACTCTTGCTGCTGCTACTCCTGCAGCTACTCCTGCTTCTGCTACGCCTGCTGCTACTCCAACTCCTGCTGCTACTCCTACTCTGCCACTCTGCTGCTACTCCTAGTTTGCTTCTCTGCCGGTACTCCTACTCTGCTACTCAGCTGCTACTCCTACTCTCCTACTCCTGCTCTGCTGCTCCTCCTACCCTGTCGCTACTTCTTCTTCTTCTTCTTCTTCTT
>CAJHNH020005268.1:85000-97500 GCA_905116865.2 Candidula unifasciata
GACGAGAATGGTGACGATGATGTTGGCGATAATGGTGACTACGATGGTGGCGATGATGTGGACAATGATGTTAGTGATAATAGTGAAGGCGATGGTGACGAAGACGACAATTAACTTTTTCACAAGCAAAGCAGGACTGTACGATTCTGTGGCTTGAAAGTTAGTGACATAGTTTCATAATCCAGTCCTCAGTTCGCTTTACTGCAACAGGCGGTTAAGAAAAAAAAAATGTTGCGTAATTGTCAGCGTCAAGTACGAGGTTCGCACCGTGGAAGAGATTGGGGATTCACCACCTGATAATCCCAGATAGCAGTGGATGCACTGCTTCGAGTGCCCACTGTAGAGAAGGCATAGTAAACAAGCGAGATTTGTCTGATGTTTCTTTAATCTCAAACATCGCACATAGTGCTTGTTGTTGTGTCCACAGCATACTATATAACAGGGGTTCTCAAACTTTTGTAGCCGCGGCACCCTTGTCTAAATTTAAAAAAAAAAAAAAATCGCGGCACATCTACACAAAAAGCGCTTATATTCTTAGGAAAAGAGGAAAAATAGTGCACATTTAATGTTCAGTTTTTTTTTTAAATGCGAATAATAAGGCTATTTGGATGAATTTTGCATTATACTCTTTTCATTTTTAGAAATTCTTTTCATCATGGATGACCCTTCCTGAAGAGATAGAGAGCGGTGTTTGAAGATTTCTTAATGTGTGTGTACTAAATAAAAATGATTGCATTCAAGATGACTCTTTAATTTGGACGGAACCAATCAGCCGTTCGCAACACTTCTATGGCGGTTAACGCATTGCCCTTCCGGGGCCTGTTCGTTCCCAACCGAAACAAAGCCAAACAAAGAGAGGTAGCTAGGATCTTATTTTCCTAATTTTCCTCGGATTTTCTTTTGGTCGTAAGATGTCTTTCCGCGAACTAAGGCAGGCCAGCTTGGATGGCTTATGTAACAGAGAGCGCTGTGCGAATTGCGTATCAAAAATAACAAGTCGAAATCAACAACCTTCTAGAACCTTATTTTCATGCCAAAAAAAAACAAACCATTGACGTCATAGGTGTCTTTCATTTCCCGCCAAAACTACCTATTGTCGTCAAACTCAGGTCGTTTCGCCTTGCCCTTCTTTATCAAAGTTTTGAAAATTATTTATTTCATCATGTGACCAAACCTTGTCGTACTGGTAAATACGTTGTTAATTATTTAAAGTTTTATTAAGTTTTTGTATTTTAGATGCGCAGTCGCCGGTGTTCCCGACATTCCTAGTATTTTCTAGAATAATCTAGAGTTGGTCCTATAAAAAGGGAGCCCCTAGTTAGGCAGAAACAGAGACAGACAGAGGAAGGACGGCGATCGGAGAGACACAGAGGGACTCAGATGGACTAGAGGGGGACTTAGAGAGAAATGGGCGAGCTTAAACTAAGATAAAGGCAGGTGTCTGAAAATTCTCTAGAGACATTTTGGGAAACAATTTGTAAGCAGGTTGACAGAAGTTTTATTTAAAATCATTTTCTTCTGAGTTTTTATTTCACCAGCTGTATTGTCTTAATGGTATTTGTCAGTATTCTTTTGAAAGTATAATACCTCTGATGTCATTGAATGAATAAAAAGATATAAACATTTGACAGCCTTATGATTCAGCTAAGATTGCACGTTAGACGGCATGGTGGTTTGTATACATAATAGTGGTGATCAGGGACGAGAGAGGGGAAGAAGAAGTGTTCCCACTGCGTAATGTCAGTTTGGAAGTGATAGTGCAACAGCCAGTAGAGCCAGGAGAAGAAGAAGACTCTGGCGTAGAATTAACCGATGAAGTGAGTGATGAAGAGGAAGAAGGAGCAGAACAGTGACACGCCACGCCTCACCAACCAGCCGTAATAGAGAGTCCCTTTTTCACTTAGGCTCGCATCTGTCTGCTGAGACATTGTAACTTACTTATCGACTGTACCTTAACGAATACAGGTAGAGGATTGGTCGTACCTTCAGATAAACAAAGGACAATTCTTAGTACGTTGCGACTGGCATTTATGCCCTACGAAAAACTTCTTAGTGTGAAACAAACAATACACTCTTTTGACAGTGGCGAGGGAAGACAACTTAAATTTTAACTCTTAATTATCCGTACGTCTTTAAAAAATCATTCAACATTGTTTAGCCGAGTTTTGTTGATTACTGCCGTGGCACCCCTGGCATAATCTCGCGGCACCCTAGGGTGCCACGGCACCCAGTTTGAGAACCTCTGCTATAGAAACCAGGCTTTCCTCAGTGATTCCGGGTATCTAGTGAAAAAGAGTTTCTTATCCCTTTGAAAAGTCCATCGTGTACGAATTGTCTGCCAGTGTCTCTCTGCCAACTGCTAATAAAAGTCCAACATGTGTCCGGTAAACCAAAGTAAGCTTGTCGCTCGGTCGTCCAGGCATGCGGACTGTTCTAATTACGCTGTCGTGGCGACTTCTTATCTCACAGTACCTCCTTCGAAACCACCAAGTCGTCTTGTCTCTGGCCGAAAGTATAACACCATCCGGTAATTCTGTGCGGCGGGGAAGCAGCCCTGAGCTTCATGAACTCAGGTGGGCCCACCTCCGAATACGTTTAGGAATCGTGGGCCGAAACGTGTGTCGAAAGAGGATAATTTCTACTGATGACTGTAGATCCCCGCTGTACTTGCTCCCTGTGAGTTTATTCTTATTACTGTGTATTTAGTCCTATTAAAAGTAATAGATTCATTACATCTAATAATTATTACTTCCTCTATTTTGGCACTCTTTGCTAAAGCGAATGAGACTGAATGAGTGAAGCTATTACTTACATTCTGCTTACCGCAAACTCGGGAAAGTTGTTTGTTTGCTTGTTTGTTTGTTTTAGTATCCAGAAGCCATGAGTTGTTAAATCTTAGGCGCGGTATTATGGATATCGCAACCTTTCGGCCTTGATTCCATTGTAAATACCCTAAATATGGGAGAAATGTAACTTTTCTGCCTACCCCCGGGAGTGAACCCGGACCACAAGGAGTTCGTCACACGCTCACCGCGCAATGCGGTTTAGTCAACTACGCTAGAGGGACAGGCGGAAAGTTGGTTAAAGCCATGAATATATTTTATGTGACGAAGACATGTTTAAACGTTTTTTTTATTTAAGTTGAATTAAATTGTACTAGCCGCGAGCAATTGATAAAAGTTATTTGTTATCTATCTATAAATATAAAAATCAATGTTTGTGTGTTTGTTTGCTCCCTATAGACTCGGAAACTACTGAACCGATTTAGCTGAAATTTTCAGGATATGTGTGTTTCGATACCGGATTTTGAACCATCGTGGTTTGAAATTCAACCTGTCGCTGTTAGAGATAGGTGACCACATATTAGGCCATAATATTCGAACTAATATTTAAAACTTTAGTGATTTCTAATTATAGCCACGTTAGTAATTGCGCATGCGCCGCCGTAGTCAGAACGCAAGGCTTCCGCCATTTGCCGGCGAGTTACATGCAGCCAACGCCTTCTCTTAATACATAGAGTAGGACGTGGTACATTTAACAAAAGACTATCTATATATTTGCCACAATAACCATATTAAACACGATTTCTATCTTCTGTTTTTTTTTCAAACAACCTTCGATTAGGGGGGGGGGGGGGGCAATCAAGGACTATCTCGACGTCGGCGCAGACATTGACTGCGACATTAACTTCATTACCCGTGTTAGACACGTGCGATTTCTATCGTTGTGCCGTTTCATTAATATATCTGGAGTATCTGTCTACGAGAAAACAATTGCCCGCGGTTTTGAACTGTGTTTTAATCAGGACTCAGTAGTGGGGACACATATCTCTAATAGTTAAGTTCTCTTTTCGTTTATTCGATTAATTGGCTGCTTGGTCGAGTTAGAACACTGGGTTCCTGTGCGGGAGACCTGGGTTCGAATCCGTAGTATTTAATATTTTTTTTTACCCCGGACTAAAATAGTATCCTCATCTGCTCTGTCGTGGTGACAGCACTAGCCATGTTGCCTTAATTAAAAAAAAAAAAAAAAAAAAGACAAGTAAATGGGTAAACCATTTGATAATTAAATTTGACCATTTCGCATACTTATGATTGCATTTTAAAACTTTCCGATTGCATGGTTACGCTGAAATTTTATAGATTTTCATTTATTTTCATTTAGATTAAGTTATTTCATCTGCGTTGGAATTTTAAGCTGTGCTGTTTACCATGGCGTTCATTTCCTAATTATGGTGTTTTTTTTCCTGTGTTCATTTGCTTTTCAAGTGTTTTTTCCCCCCTCCCAACTACTTCAATGAGAGAAAGTGTTGTCGGTGAATTTGGGGGGGGGGGAATATTTACTGAGAGAGCATTAAGTCACAGTAACTGCTTTACCCACTTAAAGTAGCAGCAGCAGTAATAGTTGTGGTTGGGCTGTTACACCATAGTGCTCTCATGTGAAGACCGCCGGTAAGGTTATGGCGTTCTTCTGTCGGCAAGTGAAATTATACATCCTAACCTGACCAGTCTGTGGCGACAGCACTAGCCATGCGGAACCAAATCTTCTGGCTCACGACTCTCTGTCTACTCCGATGGTAACACAGATAGCAGTGACATTATTTTAGTAGTTGTACTGGTACTTGAAGGATGATGTGGTAAATATTACACTAGCCCCATTCACTACCTATTACAATTCCTGCTCCCCATTTTAGTCCAGATAGACAGGGATGTCAATGTCAGTTACAGCAACAACAAAATATCGAGACGTAATGATTTCTACCGACATTAGGTTATCAATGTCAGACTTGGACATTAACAAAAGAACATGAGAGAAGACTAACCACCTGTGAAATGAGATGTTTGAGAATGGCTGCGAATAAAACCAGAAGAGATCGAGTGAGAAACGATGTGATCACAAGAACTATTGGAACCATACCCATCGTTAAATTTATTGAGAAGCAAAGAATGAAATAGTTTGGTCACCTAATGAGAATGGAACCAACGATGCCAGCATCAAGAGCATACAACATGAAAATCGAAACAACAAGAGGCAGGGGAAGACCAAGAAGAAGATGGATTGAAGGAGTCACGGACAACTTGAGACTTCATAACATCACGGCATATGAAGCGACTGATAGACTGCGACGCCTAGCGGCACAAGCAGATTTTGACATAAGAATAAGAATGATTTTCAAATATTTCGAAGAGGGAGAGAGCAGTAGTCGGTGGAAGAGGGGAGGGGAGGGGGGTAATGACTTAAATTTAAGAGAACTTAAAGAGCTTTACACGTGATTTTCAAGTTCTCATTACCTAATTTGTTTATATTTTACTAACGCTACCTCCGCTTTTCTATTTTTTACGACTTACTTTGTTATTTACAAGTACAGTTGTAGCTTTACTCCCGTCTCCTATAAAAATACAAACAGCTTTAGCATGAGATAACCAAATAACCACTTTTGTTACCGTGCTAATTGCACCATTTAGACGACCACTAATATAAAGACACAATTATATGGTGCGTGTTCTAAAGTTGGAAAACCAGACTATCTCTATATAAATATGCAGAGAATGATTGCAACATTAACTATATTAGACAGGTGCGATTTCCATTGTCTTTCTTTTCCAAAAACCTTTGATGAGGGAGAGGGTAGTAGGTGGATTTAGTTGTGGGGTGGGGGTGGGGTGGAGATCAAAGACTATTTCTTATCTGAGCAGACAATGATTGTATTAGACACGTGCGATTTCTATTTTCTTTCATTTCCATTTAGCCAAACTATGCCACAGCAACGCGTGGCCGGGTACAGCTAGTCAATTAAATAATTATAAATTATTTTTTTTGTCTACTTACCGCTAACAACTGAGAAAATTTATTGAGAATCATGGATACATCTTAGTTACCACGAAAAAAAAAAAAAAGTTATCAAAGCTATGAATACATACAGTCTCTGTGAGCAACCAAGCAAAGTCATTTAAAACCTTACACATATTCTACTTACGGCGAGCAAATGAGAAATTGTGCATGAGACAGTGCATATTTCATACTTTTTCATTTCACAGATAGTTGTTAACGTGGGCTTTTTATATCATAATAATTAGTTGTACTCATCATGCCACGTATGTTTTATCTTTAAATGTCATCTGAACATTAATTGTGACTATTCTAAAAAAGAACTTTTGGAGGCAGAAAGATTTAACGTAATTACAAACTGGTACCGAGGACTTCTGGTCCAATATGGCAGATAGTCAGTTTGCGCTGACGCTTTAAACAGTTCCAATGCCCCCCTCCCCCTTTTTTTTTTCACCCTTGCTAAATCCTAGCCAGGGTTTGCTGATGCAGATTTCCTATTTCTGAATCAGGAGTTTAAAGTTGCCGTTGTCCAGCCACTAAGACGAGTGCTTGGTACGACACTGTGGGTTGTGGCTTTTATGTGGAAAGCCTACGACGCCTTTTTTTTTTTTAACTGCACCAACAATTTCAGGTGGCCGATTACGTTCAGAATGGGGAGTACTTATGCAGTATTACGTGTACAACGCCGAGTTTCGTAAATTACTGCCCGCATCTACGCTGAACTGCAGGTCTGGTGTGGGACTGGTGTTGAGTAAATTTGATAGCTTCCTTTTGTTGGTACTGCCATGATTTTATTAGTGTTCAGATGGGACGATGAGATATATTTTATGAAGTTAATGCCAGGAAAACATTCTATGTACCGCGAGTAGCTGAAACAAATTATTTAAAAGCATGAATACTTACCCCGAGTAACTGAGAAAAGGAAGACAAACACAGTCGTGACTGCAATGACCATAGAGATATGTAAATGATGTGGGGCGAAGGTCATTTCCGTCTCATCAGCGATTATAAAACATGGTAGAGCTTATGATCGTTAAGAATCACATTCTCCTTTTTCTTATGGTATTCTGAAATGACAATAAAACATATGAATATATACATAACGGAAACGAAAACGACAACAAATACAACACCAACAATAACATTATAGAGCTCTTTAGCAGAGCAGTGGTTCTCAAGCTGTGGATCGCGACCCCTTTGGTGTCGAATGACCTTTTACACAAGGGTCGCATAAGACTATAGGAAAAGAGATATTAACTGAAGTTATGAAGCAGCAACAGACATTTTTTTAATGGTTGGGGGTCACTTTAACACGAGGAACTGTATTAAAGAGTCGCGGCCTTAGGAAGGTTGAGAACCACTGGCTTAGAGGTTAGTGAAATCGTTTCACAATGCAATACTCAACGTTTACCTGGGTTTGATGTGAGGTTTAAAAAAAAAAGAACAATTCACGTAAGTTACGAATGAGAGTCACACCATGAAAGAGAATGGGATCTCATCGCGTTAATATTCCCATAGTTAGGACCATTTCCCCCGCCTTCATGCATATTTGGCATATAGGGCTAGACTTATATTTCTAGGCCAATCGGTGCTTGGTGGGTGATGTGGTCACCATCACGCGGGCCACTTGTACCTCCAAGGACTCTACTAAGTACCCAAATAACTCTTTCAGTCCAAGGCAAGTATAGCTTAACTCGTTGATTTCTACGATTGTTTTTTCTCACAGTAATTGTTTTGATCTAGCGTTGTTAAAATAGCTACACTAATGCATCAAAAAAAAAAAAAAAGGTTAAAGTAATATTTGGGCCAACACAGGTTATTATAACAGTTACTTGGGGAATAAAGTGTTTAAAAAACCCATATCATATAAAGAGTAACAGTAAACGCATGGTGAGGTGATTGGGACTGAATGAGTTTTAAAGCTGGGTCGACCTAGGAGCCAAGGTCATTTTTAATAAAAAAAAAAAGAGGCTTTAACAGGACCTGAACCCACGACCTTGGATCCGCAAGTTAGCTTCTAGCCGCTACACCACGACGGTCCCCAAAGAGTTCTTTACTAATACTTACATAGAAGCCGCAACAAGACGGCAGGGAAAAGACAAAGCTATAAGAAGAAACAAAATGTCAGGATATGGACTGGAGAAAACAATGTGCGCTACGTGGAGATTCATTGCCTCCGTCTTCCACTGCAAAGCTGACACTGATTGATTGAAGGCAGTAAATACTGGCGATAGTCTGGGCCAATCATGGTAAAGTAATTCCAGTGAAGTATAGATATTCTTCATTGTCACCAGAATTACCAGTGGATCACTATCTAGTAGATCACTGTCGTGTGGATCACTATCGCGCGGATCACTATCATGTGGATCAGTATCATGTACCACACCGACAAGCGCAGGCGATGATGGTACGCTTTCTCACAAGATCACTAAAGTTCTGGCCTCGATAAGGCGGTCTATAATTTGCTATCACATGCAGCTAAACACATATCCCCCCCCCCCCCCCCCCCGTCTTGTTAACAGTTCTATTTAGTTTCCTCCTCGGTTTGTGTTTGGATGCTATGTTTTATTTTGTTTGCTACCCCTTCCCGAATGGGTTCTGGGGCCCCATATCAGGGCGCCTTAAGTGAAGGGCGGGGGAGGGAAAAGTGTGAAGGACCCACTGCCAGCTAACAAGCACTTTGTAAGAGTTGACTAATTATGGGGGTTTCCATCGAAGTTAGTGTGCATCTGACTGACAGGAAAGCAGCTAACAGTCTGCATAAAATAATCAAGATCTATAAAACGGATATTCACGCAAAACTCAGGTTCTGGATGAGGATTAAAGTCAAGAAGTTGATGAATACATAAAGTTTACAACAGGCGAACGCGAAGATGAAGAAGAAGAAGAAAAAGAAGAAGAAGAAGAAGAAGAAGAAGAAGAAGAAGAAGAAGAAGAAGAAGAAGAAGAAGAAGAAGAAGAAGAAGAAGAAGAGTACCAAAAAAAAAAAAAAAAAAGAAGTAGAAACAGTTTTCTACCTCTAATGCCTTTTTCCTTTCTTGTACAAAGTTCTAACTTTTTAAGTGGCAATTTTGGAGCTTGTCCAGATAAAAGGAGGTTCGCTGGCAATACATTATGTAATGCCTTTCGACATTAATTATACATGAAATCAGGATCCGTTACTCTGATATTAACATTATCCCAGTCTTCCCATAACTGAAGCTGTGCGAATGTTGAATGTGATTAAATGCGAGACAGCAGTTACACATGTAGTTTAAGACGACCTCTTCGTCTGATACTAGAATTTAGAGTAATATATATATATATATATATTGTATATATAGTAAAAGACCCTTCTCCATGCATTTAGGCGTATCGGAAATATTGAGCTAGACCTATATTTGTATAGACCAATTGGCACTAGGTGTGTGATGTGGTCAGTATCATGCCAGCCGCCTTTACTTTCCACTCAAGGCTAAGTCAACCTAGGAATCAAGGTCATTTTTGAAAAAAAAAGTGCGGCTCCATTAGGGCGCGAACCCACGACCTTCGATTCACAGGTGGGCTTCTAGCCGCCATCGTCACGGTGACTCCCTATGTATGTATGTATTTATATATATATAAACATCAGATAGAATTTAACATTTGACGAATTCGTAGAGTGATCATATCGCCACGACAGTATCGTTTTTGCAAGAAAAATAAGTCTAGGTCTTTTCGAGATTGAATCCACGACCATAGAATCCACAGACGAGCTTCTAGCGGCTATACCACTGCGCTGAAAAAAGGAAGTACGCCGAGGTAAAAGAAAACGGGAATGAAAGACGTCAGAAATTTGATGACGGTTGCCACGCTCTATTAGTTGCTGATGATTAGGAGTCCCATTATTTCTACCGAGTCTCTTATCTCAGACCTGCTTTAATCCTAATTTACATGTTCGCCATTCGGGATAGGGTCGGGCCTTGTAAACACTTTTATGACTTTTATCTCTGCGTGGTCTAAGAGCAGCTACAACGAGCAAACCAAGAACACATGGAGCCAGATCATGTAACATGGATACAGATTACACACAAATTTCTTACGTTTCCTTTCGTTAATAGTCTCAAAAGTAACGCAATGAACGGGTCGCCCATTGGCTCACTGGTGAACGACTTCGTCGCCGGTCAGGACAGTATTTGGGTTTTTCTCCTTTGATCGCATCAACGCTGCAGGAGTCCTTTTCAACGATCTTGATGACGTGCAATGCTAAGCCGTTTTATATGGCACACAAACCTAGGCATAATTATAACCTAATAAAGCTCCCCCTTCAAGTATGCTGGTTGAATGTGACGATTTTATTTTTCAGCAAAGCACCTACCAACCTAACGTCACGAACAGCTGCGTTCTTATGCATAGGTTAAGGCCAAAACATTTAGTTGTGAGCACAAGACAGACAGAAATACTTATTTTTTAGTTTTCAACTTTTTTGGATGATTCGGTTCAAATTTTGTGTGTGTGTGTGTGTGTGTGGGTGGGTGGGGGGGGGGGGGGGGGGGGGGGGGGGGGGCTTCTCGGTTTTTCAAACAGCACCTCGCTTTCTGAACAGTCGATCTTAAAACTACTTGCTCCACATGATGCGATTACTGTTAATGTGCAACGTTTGCACAGTGTAGATTTCTGCACGAACGTAGGTTGTCTTTTCATGATTTTCTCTGAGAAGGGTCTTGATCATCCTCCAGGCTGTTTGGGGGAATTGGATTTTTACAACAGTTGAGTTTTTGCCCCTTAACAAAGCCCCTCCAATCCAGCATATGAGCAAAAGGTCACTGCGAACCTTAAGAAACTACAGTAAAACAGTTTAAAATGTGTTGGAAGCAACCTCTGACATCTGTTAGCACTTGAAGAATTGTGAAAAAAATCTCGTTCATTTTCCATTATTTAAGTATCCTCAATGGGAAAGCTAGGTTGTCAGCGACTTAGGGAAGCATAATCACGGCAAAGGTTGTCGCTTTCTACAGCGTTCGGTAGGGGTCTACATGCGATACAGGTACAGCAAGATCGTCATCCGGCTACTGTACGCAATTCAAATAATGAATACATTATTTAGTCATGTGATGAGAAAGAGAAAACTGTACATCGTGACAGCAAGAAAAGTTGAAGGGATGGAGATGCAGAGGGAGACCGAGAGAAAAGATGCTGGACAGTTTGACATCACGAAAGATCACCTGTGTCAGAGTTAATTGAAAGTACACGAGATAGAAGGTTTTGGATAGACATGATTACCAATGCCACACGACATGGACATAAGAAAGAAGAAGAAGAGGCGGAGAAGCTAGCTGAGGAATAAAAGAAAGAATTAAACGTAGACAAACTAACTAGTCCACCTTCAGAGCATGCAGTAAAACCTACCTCATCAACTTTTATTAATGTCATCAACCCTTTCTCGCGCAGGTAAAGAGATTTAATTTTGCTGATAATTTCTCAATAATTGTGTACCTCATAAACTTGTTTTGATGTCACCAACCCTTTTTTGGCACAGGTAAAAAGAGATATAATTGTGATGATAATTTCTCAATAACAGTGTTCATTCCTTTTTTTTTTCTTTTTTAAATTTGTTGTTATTATCGTTGATGCTGTTTTTGTTGAAGTTCCAGTTGTTGAAAACCGTGGCAACATTATTTTCATTGATTTTCTATTCAATTGTATGTAGAAGTATTTTATACAAATTATATATATATATATATATATATATATATATATATATATATATATATACACACACACACACACACACACACATACACACACACACACATACATACACACACACATATATATTTGTTTATAGACTAGGAAACTACTGAACCGATTTAGCTGAAATTTTTAGGATATGTTTGTTTTGATACCGGAATTTTACCCATCATGGTTTGAAATTCTATCTATATTTTCGAAACTGATATTTTCATTTTAGTGACATTTAATTGAAGCCACGTTCGTAAATGCGCATGCGCAGTAGTCAGAACGCAAGACTTACCATTCGCCGGCGAGATACGTACAGCCAACGCCTTCTCTAATAAATAGAGTAGGCCGTGGTACAGCAAACAAGACTATCTATATATATGTGCAGGCAATAATTGCGAAAATAACCATATTAGACACGATTTCTATTTTCTGTATTTTCAAACAACCTTCTATGAGTTGGGGAGTAGCCGATGGGTTTGAAAAGGGGGGGGGGGGCATTAAGGACTATCTCGACGTCAGCGCAGATAATGATTGCGACATTAACCGTGTTAGACACGTGCGATGTCTATTGTTGTGCCGATCAATAATATATCCAGAATATCTGTCTATGAGGAAACAATTGCCGGCGGTTTTGAATTGGGCTATAATCGGGACACAGTAGTAGGGACACACATCTCAATTAGTTTTGTTCTCTTTTCGTTGCTCAGGTGGAGTAGTTGCTTAGCCGAATGGTTAGAACACCGGGCTCCCGTGCGGGAGACCGGGGTTCGAATCTGCAGTACATTTTTTTTTTACCCGGGGGCAACAACAACAAAAAAATCCTCAGCTGCACTGTATGGGGACAGAACTAGTCATGTTGCCCTTAGTGCTAAAAAAAAAAAAAAAAATGTGGGTATACCAGTTGATAATAAAATCTGACCATTTCGCATACTTATGATTTCATTTCAAACTTGTTGATTGCATGATTACGC
>CAJHNH020005268.1:105000-122500 GCA_905116865.2 Candidula unifasciata
TATGTTTTTCTTGCCTATCATCGTAGTGTTGAGCGCCAGACAGATTTCCTGTTTACTTTCCGCTGGACCATTCTATCCAGACTATCTATCCATAAGATCTGTTCGTGCTTCCGAATTGTTCATCTGCTCCTGGAGGACTTTGACCACATCTAGCTTGTCATGCTTCATTTCATCACTGGAATAGAGACAGCTTAAACAGTAGAAAATCAGCATATCAAAACAAACATACAGGTGCCTTGAAAGCGTAGGAGACACTCAGTCGACATAAAAAATCTTTATACGAGAATACACAGACCAATCGTCATACAAGAATACGGACAGACAGGTATTCAGGAAGAGTAGAAAACACTCAATCGACAGAGAAGACGGTCATACGAGAATGCAACTGACAAATAGTTTGAAAAGGTTCTAAACACTTACTCGGCCTAGAAGATCGTCATTACGGGAATTCACAGACAAATGTTATTTGAAATGCTGTCAGAAAGATAACGAGTGTCCAAACGCAGCAATATATATAGCTTGTCGGAATCAAGTTAAGTTTTTCTCACATTCGCGTGAGATGGATTTTATTCATCTCATTTTTTGCGTCTCTTCCCTGGTGGACACGTCAAGGTTACATTTATTGCAAATTGTTAAAGGAAGGGAGATCTTGGTCATTTGTAAGGGTGTTAATTTTGCCCGTTTCCTATTGGTAGAAGTGGCATATCTCAAATATAATAATAATTATGCAGAGAATGGCTGGGCTCGAATCGTCTGTACATAGAATGACAGTTAGAAAAGGATACATGTAGATTATATGTGCATTTTCAAATATCTTTTTGTCGACGGTAATAGGACAATCGATGGATAAACTACAGTCGTGTCTTTCAGAATGCTAAACTATACACTCAAAGAAAAAAGTTGATTGCACGTTCTTTGCAGGTGGCTGCAGACCAAAATCAGAATTTGTTGGCTGTTAAATGTTAAACTTGGAAATTTCAAGTTGCTTGACTAAGGGCACGTAGTTAATAATGATGGAGCCTTCAGAATTATTTGCCACACATTAAATTGACATTTACTAAAACTAGTCGAGGCCCTATCAATAAAACTGAACACTTCTGTTTTCTATAAACAAAAAGATCATGTGAACAATTTAAAGTTACCTATGTAATCATGTTGCTGATCGTGAATTGCCTGTTTAGGTATGTACAGCCGACTTGACAGTGACAATGTGATTATGTAATTCAGAAAAAAATGATTCCTTCGGCAAAATTAATCGTTTATTTTGGTTTTGTTTTCATTATGTCTTTTTTTTAAACGCTGTAGTAATGCACCCGGTGAGATCCCGCGAAATAGGTCAGGCAATAAGTTGTGCAAAGTATTTCTTGTGTCCCATTATTTACATTTACAACAGGAAAATATTGTTTTGAATTTAAAGTTCACTAGTTTGCTATTGCCTTCTGAATTGATTGACACCCATCACTATCATCATCATCCCGTAACACTACATGTCGTTGGGTCATCAGTTTCTGTTGACTGCTTGATCAGCTCTCTCCACCTTTGGCGATCATTTGCGATGGTCTTCATGGTTGCATGCCTGAGGACTGTCCAGTCAGTCAGGTTGTGTAACCAGGTCTTTCTTGGTCTGCCTCTTTTCCTCTACTGAGCCCTGCAGTGTTCTTTTTGAGAGGCCGTTCATACCATTGCATTTTTCGCCTTTTTACTGATACCACAGACATTTAGTCTGCTGCGAAATCGCCGACAGCTGAATCCAAACAGAGGATGTTGGAATTATTAGACTATGTTTATAACTTCAAGATAAAGATGCCGGTAGTGAGAATAAACATATTACGAATCAGAGCATGGTAATGAATCAAATATTAAGGTCTGATCAAGATCAACGAATCTTGTTTATATTAAGATTGTAGACTGGTGTAAATAATGAGGCTAGCTAACACTGATAGACTTGCAAAAGTTTATTTAGCTGGAGGGAGCCGTCGTGGTGTAGTGGCTAGACGCTCATCTGCAGATCCGAAGCTCGTGGGTTCAGCTCCTGGCGGAGTCCGACTTTTGTTTCCGTCAATGACCGTGGCTCCCAGCTTTTAGTGGGTTCCATGTAAAGCCCTAGGCAGTACAGACAGCTGGCGTGATTTTAACCACATCACCCACTGAATGCTCATTGGTATATACAATATAGGTCTAACCCTATATGCCTAGTGCTTCATAAAGCGTAGAAAAGGGTACTTTACTAAAAACGTGTTCTTGGATTTCAGTGTACTATCCTTCTCTGCCTGTGTTGGTTTTAGCCGTGCAAAAAGTGTTGTAAAACATAACGGGGGAAAAACACAACCCTAGTTCGTTTGGTATTTCAAAATCATTTCTCCCCCCCCCCTCTCTCTGTCTGTGTCTCTGTCTTTGTCTCTCTCCCGTTTACTGACCATGTCTGTCTGTCTGTCGGTCGGTCGGTCTGTCTGTCTGTCTGTCTGTCCCCCTTGTCTATAACATACGAACACACAGATGGAATATGGATTAGTGTAGCCAATGTCAGCTGTCTAATAAAAAGGTTAAATCGGATTCATGTTAACAGCAAAAGTCAACGAACACTAATTCTAGAACAAAACATCTCGTAACAAATCTTTGCAAATCGGTTATCTTGTTAATAGTAATGATTCTTTTTTTTTAAAAGTTACTGCTAACTTTTATATAGAAGGTTTTTTTTTTTGAGCTGTCGGTAATGAACAGCAGCAGCTGATAACCTCCGATAACTATCAACAGTGAGCAACAAAAGTTAAGACACAACGGTGGCTTGTTACTGACGTAGCGTGATGCAAGTTCCATGCCCTCAATACCACCGATAACTTTGACGCTATTTGCTTTATACCGAGACAAAAGGTCAGAGAACAGCATAAATCCCGGCCTCAGATTGTGTTTCGTTTCCATTTCACAATCAATTAATCACAGCTTCACATAACTTATTTATGACTTGTTTAATTATTTCTGTGGATTCGAAGTCTAAGGATACTTTAGTTGCTTCTGTTGTTATCCTTCTGTTGTCAGCCTGTCTTTTTGAAGCTTGCAATGTTAGACGCGCCTGCTTGCTCAGTTTTCAATCTTTTGATAATGAAGTTCATTAGTTCTTCAATTTCTTGCTATTTCGTTTTTTACCTGCCTGTTTTTCTGTCTACACATATGTTTATCTGTCGCTCTGTCAAATCACCTGCCTGTCTGTTTATTGTCTTGCCCAGAGAAGTATAGAAATTTTCTCAAATTTCTGTTGTTAAGCAGCGGGAAAATTGCAGTTTCAATGTTGATCCTAATGTGCCCATTAACTATGTGTATATATCTGTATCGGATTTCAGTAAACATTATTTATTCGTTTATAGTATTTGTCGGTGCCAGTTATAAACTCGGAGGAATTCATTGCAGCAGTGTGTGTGTTTTTCCTGCTATAGTATCAGACACAACAAAGACAGACATTGTTAATGAACACATCTTTGGTTAGGGGCGCCTAGTTGGTCTTGTATATTAGTACACTTGTTTCCACAGAATGGTGGTTTCGTCATTTAGAGGTGGCCGGTTCGATTAGCTGCACAACAACTATAGTTTTTGATTTTCGATTCCCAGGCGAGCGTCTAGCCACTACACCACTGCGGCCCCTGATGGCCATCTAGACAGCTCCTTAAAAAGGTGTCAATAACAAGATCTTTCAAACTCATGAATCAACGGACATGTAATATGGACATTATTCCCAAACGTAAGTAAAGGACCCATGTCACGCCAGTAGCGCATCGGGTATATCATGTTAGACTAATATTTTTTTTTGAAAAAATCCGCATTCGATGTAAGTAATTGTTTTTAAAAAAGAAAACAAAAATCAGATGAAATGTGGATTCGAATGCAAGACCTTCGGGCCGTAGTTTATATCCAGTCATTTATCTTAGTGCCAATCGGTACATTAGATTTCGTTCACCATGCAATTTATTGGTCTCAAGGGTACTAGGACATTTGTTATGTTATCACAATTGACATCTTTGTACATCCCCAAGCGTGCTCAGTTCTCCGATGCAGCAGCTACTCCAAGGTACCTCTACTGATTGTTCCCCATGAGGAGCTGATTACAGTATCTCTTGTCTTTATCTCGAAGACGGCGAAGAAATGCTTCACCAAGCTTAACTCCTCGGTCACGCAGGCGTGTTAGCGTCAGAGATTCTTCATTATCCCCCAACCCAGTCCTTATAGCGTTGTTAATATCAACAGTGTCAGTACTTCTTGCAGTTTGATTTGCTGCATTACAGGCCGGTCAGCTCTTTCATTACCATATACTTCTTCGTAGCCAGGTGTGTAGATCCAGATTATGTAAGTTAACTGCGACTTCCGAATACTTTCTACTCTTTCGGAGCGTAGACTACCTGTAGCGATTTTCTAAGCCATGTTCGCGGAGTCTGAAACTATTACCGCATGTGTGGCTCTTGTTCTGCTATCCGTGCGATTGCCACTCGATTGATAAATATGTCCCAGTTATCACACCATGCTCCAGCTTCATGCTTCTGATAATCCGTGTCTAGGGACCAATTTCATTGGAACGGAAAAAGGGGGGGGGGGTATGGAGATATAATAGTGTCCATTCATTTAAACAAATTCCCGCATGTTAGTACATGGAACTAGGCAAGTCACGTGTACGCCAATGATGTAAAAAAAAAAAAAATGCTGAGATGGCTAAGACATCTTACAGTGTAATTCTTTGTTAACGTAGTGTTTTTGAGTGAAATTAAGAACTATTTTATGGAAGCTTCAGTCGTAATGAGGCATACAGATGGAACGCGATGTCAAGGGGCCAGATGCAAGTCAACTGTCTCCTCAGAAAAAAATTTTTTTTTTGGGTGGTGTGGGGGGGTGGCTAATTCAATGTAAAATGTCTGTGTTAGAAACTTCAACTAGTCTTGCAAAGTTGGTCTACAACGGTGTCTCCTGTCTGGGGTTCCTGACATATCAAATTAAAGGGGTTTCATTAAACAAAACCCTTTAGAACACAACCTTCCTGTGTGGGTTCCGTGTCTCAATTGTAGGGGGAGAAAGAGACCCACCACCCTAAACAAGCATGTCGTAAAAGCCGATTAACTCGCTCGAGGTTTTTCCTTCTAAATTAGACTGCACCTGCTCGAGAAGCGAGAAAACAAAAGTCTGCTTGATTTTAAAAAAAAAACACATCTAAAAATAGATGTGCACACAAAACTGAAGTTCTGCAACAAGAAGTCAACGAACAACCAGAACTTTCCACCGGAGTAAACCAGCCGGTGATTAACTCCCATCACTTTTCCCGCCGTTTCGCGATTCTAATATTTATAAATTATGATAAACTGTTCAGTAGGACCATTAACAAATATAGCATATCTCGCAGACCTACTTTAATAAGAGAAGTACTCATGACTTCGCTGATTGGGAACCGTTGGTCTAAAATATAGTTTCCTATAGTGTGTCAAAAAAAAAAAAAAACGACATGTGGGCTCTGTTTTGGTGAATAAGGAAGAATATATCTATCCATTGGCCCCTAGCACGCATGACATAGGAGACGACAAATTAGGGTGTTTCCTTCAGAGTCGTAGCGCATTTGCCCGGAATGAAAGAAACCGATCGTATGCAAAAAAAAAAAAATAACCAGATGTGTATGTAAACATCAAGTTCTGGATTAAGAAAAAGTCTAGCACTGGACGAGCAACCATAAAATGAGTTTACAGCATTTTCAAAACATAGTAATGCTCGGGAAAAGAAGAGAAAGAAAAATGTTAGCAGTTGGACTCACACACTGAACTATAGGTATCAGGGCCATCCCATTCTCTGGGGGATACTACATAAAACAAATGCGCGGTATTTCCAGCGGCCTGTAAAGGCGACTTGCCCGCTACTATCTGTGTGAGAGAGGGCAATAAATTTTACACCGGTGTAACATGGAGCATGCAACTGATTGAAATATGTAACACCATGCCATCAACCAATATACGTCCCTTTCCCTTGGACACCTAGACGCCATATTCACCGAGCCTCTAGGAAATGGGTACCAGTGTTAACACTATGGGGTAAATTCGCTGTAGCTACAGAGTTACGCGCGAATGGCGACACAGGCGGACAATTCTTATCAGCTGTCCGTACTGGTGGCAGAGCACTTATGGTTTATAACCGTGTGCAATGACGCTAGTTAACATCTCCTGACTTCACCTTTACCATTTACCTAGACGCCATTTAATGGAGCAACATTTGTTCTGTCCCGGGCGGGTTCGTGAACAGAAAAAGAAAATATTACAGACACTCGGAGTTCTCTTTTTATAAATATTTCACCTTTCTTCGCGATGACATCTCATCAGGCTACACAAGATACAAATGAGAACCCGACATTCTCTTGGCACCCGATTTACCTGCAGGATTCAAGTTCACACACACACGCCGGTCAAAATGGACGCTAAGCAGGGGCACTGTTCGGAGCCGAGGCACATTTTTTTGCTTTTATCGGACATGGCCGATGAATTTTTGCTCCATTTGTAGACTGGATATAGTTTCGTCGCCCAGCTTTTGAGTTGAATGCATGGCGTGACACTGTGAGCTGCGGATTTCATTTGGAATGTTTTTCGACTGTGACCAACGTGGTGGTGTGAATAGTAGATTCAGAAAATGGCGCGATGCCTGTCGTGCAATGTTGGTGGTGCCATTTTGTGATTAAAATTGATCGCGTGGGCAACTGCTGATCTGTTGGTGACTTCTGCTACCATCAATGATGAACTGCATTTCTAATGTCGGACAGGTTTTGTTAGCACTTCGGATGACTACCGTACGCTTTAATGGGAGTGTATGCTAGATTTGCTGAGACCGCAGTCTGTCAATCTGTCTACAAGGGACTGTAATAAACATTCTGTGTGTTTTTCGTTGGCACAGGAGCGGAGCAAAGATGGGGTGACCCGTTTGCTATGAAGCTGAAACTAAGACTACTACCAGACTACCATCAAGTTCACAGAGACCTTCCCTGCTACAACAGTTTAAGGACAATTAATAATAGTAACATAAAGCGGGTAGAAGGCAGCGCAACGTCACAGTAAGCCAGTTACCAGGTACCATATGTGACCACGTGGCCACCTAGAAATGAACAAAGAGACACAGCACTTAGATTTTCTGTTCTCCTTAGCCTTCGTCAGACAGCATATAGTCAGGCCTCGATCGATGCACACATAAACTGAATGGTTGACAAAAAGCACGTTTGGTTATCGAAAAAGAAGACGCTATACTTTTACTGTAATTAGTTACGCGGTGATCTATGTATCTCTTTCTTTCTCTTCTTCCCCTCCATCTCTCTCTTTCTGTTTATATCGATTTATGTATGTATTGGCTGGGCTGGTAATGATTATTATTAGTCATCGCTTTGTGTATTACTATTGTTAGAACCTAGAAAATGTGAATGCAACCCATGTGGCTTGCAGAATACACTTTTCAAGCGACGTGACCCTGTCACAAAGTAAGCATCTCTTTCTGATACTGTCCTTTGGGTGCACTTTTGAACGGCAACTTTCTATTACAGCCAACTTTCTGTCACAGCAGGGACTGTATCTTATCTGACTGAGCCAATTGCATTCACTGACCTCTTCTTGGAGCCAGTCATGCCGACCTTGTGTACATAGGGAATCCCCTGTGTGTGTCTCAGTATATATATATATATATATATATATATATATATATATATATATATATATATATATATATATATATATATATATATAAATATATATATATATATATATATATATATATATAATATATATATATATATATATATATATATATATATATATACTTATATAAATATGTAGCCATGTGTGCTGCACCGACAAGCGGGCGGGTGGCAGGTAATGAGTGTATGTATATGTGTGCGGGTGTGTGTGTTTTTTTTTTTTACCACTGCGCGTTTGAGTATGCGTGCTGAATTTTAGTAATATAGTGAGATGGTATTTTGGCTACGGGACACCAGTAGCACACATCTTGTAGGGAGTCGGCAGTCTGAAACCCAAGTTCAAGGTGTCTCCATCGTGCCAAAGAACTGCATGGCTGTTAGGTGAACAGTCGTTAATGAAGGCAGTCAGGTCATTGTAGGGGCAACGCTTGCTGGTGGATGTAATGTCCTAAGTCCCTTCCCCAGCTAATATTTAGGGTTCAGCTTGGGTGACCGTTTATTAACCCTCACATAATGCTTTAGGTAAAAATGGACGCTACGCACGGCCACTGTTTTGAGCCGTGGCAATTTATTTTGCTTCTGCCAGACTGTGGCCTTTGCTTTTTGTTCCATTTATTTGACTGGAAGGATATAGTTTCGTTGCCCAGCTTCTGAGTTAAGTGCATGGCGTGACACTGTGAACTGCGGATTTCATTTGGAATGTTTTTCATGGTGGTGTGAATTGTAGATTCAGAAAATGGCGCGATTCTGGTTGTCGCAATATTGGTGTTG
This sequence comes from Candidula unifasciata, assembly GCA_905116865.2. Classification (NCBI taxonomy): domain Eukaryota; kingdom Metazoa; phylum Mollusca; class Gastropoda; order Stylommatophora; family Geomitridae; genus Candidula; species Candidula unifasciata. The sequence continues at coordinate 113,462 of CAJHNH020005268.1, forward strand.
CCATTACGTGATTAAAATTGATGGCGTGTGCAACTGCTGATCTGTTGGTGACTCCTGATAGTCACTAGTGCTACCATCCATGATGAACTGCATTTCTAATGTCGGACTGTTTGTGTTAGCACTTCGGATGGCTACCGTATGCTTTTCATGCGTGTGTATGCTAGTACATATGCTGAGACAGCAGTCTGTCAATCTTTCCACAAGGGACTGTGATAAACATTCTGTGTTTTTCGTTGGCACAAGAGCAGAGCAGCTATGGGGTGACCCGTTTGCTATGAAGCTAAAACTAAGATTACCAGATTACCAGTTTACGTGTAGCCTTTTTGTGTGAAAACAATTGTCATGGAAAAAAAATGACAACTCTGCATTAGATAGACAAACGCGAAGTAATGCAACTTTAGCAATATTTGGTTAGTAAATGAAGTAACTAAACACAAAACAAATAGGAAGGTTAACTGATATAGAGAAAAGGACGGGCACAAATATCATACAAAATGTCTGAGTCTTTATCATTGGACAAAACAACTGACTAATTAAACAACAGAAAAGATTAAAATTTAGATCGGATATACATAATGGTAATATTTAATTGCATCCTTTTCTTCAGCGCCATTGAAGTTTTCTTAGAGCTTGTTTTTGTCTTTAATTACTTCTCAATGTTAGCTTCAGTTCGGTCACACGTGTTGTGTCGCAACTGTAAAGCCTAAATGGTTGTCTGGTCTGATTCATTACATAATATCATTTTATCCCTTAAGAAATTTATAATCTGATCACCAATGAGAAGGGACAACATGGTTAAGCCGTGACAACAGGAGAATCGTAGTTGGATTGAGGCAGGGACAGACTAAGAGACAATGCGCTAAACAGTTTAGCATTTTGTTCAATTAAAAAAAAAAAAGTTACTGAAAGTTGTGGGTAGACACGAGGACCAATGAAACCTGAAACGGATTTTAGGAAGAAGAAGAGAAGAATGAGAAGCAAGCAATCGTACTGCATAAGAACCTGAACGAAGCATGAAACGCGCTGAAGAACAAAATGTATTACTATTGAAGCCAGTTTCTCAGAAACTATGCTGTCTAATGTCAATGTATGGGATTAATAAGGCACCTGCCGTTACTTCAGCAAATGACATTCTCTCAGCAACCTAAATTAAATCGGCACCTGACATTAACTTAGCATCTGCCATTAACTACACAGGTGACACTAACTCTCTACACATGGCATATAACTCAGCATCTAATATAACCTCTACACACTATAACTGACACAGCATCTAATATCACTTCTACACATCATAACTAACTCAGCATCTGATATCACTTCTACACATGACATCTAAATCAGCATCTGATATCACCTCTACACATGACATCTAACTCACCATCTAGTATCACTCTACATATCATATCTAACACAGCATCTGATATCACCTCTACACATCACATCTAACTCAGCATCTGATATCACCTCTACACATCACATCTAACTCAGCATCTGATATCACCTCTACACATCACATCTAACTCAGCATCTGTTATCACCTCTACACATCACATCTAACTCAGCATCTGATATTAGCTCTACACATAACATCTAACTCAGCATCTGTAATCACATCTACACATCGACATCTAACTCAGCATCTGACATTAACTCTACATATGTCACGTTATACAGCATCTGACATCAACCCTACACACGACATCTAATTCAGCATCTGACATCAACTGTACATGTCATATAACACAGCATATGCCATCAACTCTACACACGACATCTAATTCAGCATCTGACACCAACTTTACATGTCATATAACACAGCATCTGCCATAAACTCTACACATGACATTTAACTCAGCAGCTGAAATTAACTCCGCAACCTGCATCATCTCTGTAACTTGGGCAATCAGTGTACCCAACGTTATATTGGCACCCGGCCCCAGCTCAGTAGTTGAGCTTAAATTTGCACCCAATGTTAACACTGTACCTGCTTGACTTCAATGTCTAATGTAGAGTGGGAGTCAGGTCATGGCATTGTTTGATGCTCCAAGCAATAGAATACGTCTCTGATGTGAGCTTGCACCTGACGCTAGCACGCTGAATGAAATCAGTCTCTTCCTGACGTTTCATTGTGTAAATGAAGCTAGTGATGAAAATGAGGTTATTTCTATAGTTGAAGTTGGTATTGTAACTAAAGTTATATCTGTACCCGAAGTTAGAAGTGTAGCTAAGTTTATATCTGTACTCGTTGAAGGTAATGTTGTAACTGAGGCTATATCTCTACTTGAACTCAGTTTTGTAATAGAGGTTATATCTGTACTTGAACTCAGTGTTGTAATTGAGGTTATATCTCTACTTGAACTCAGTTTTGTGACTGAAGCTATGTCTGTATATAAATTTAGTGTTGCTACAGATGTTATATCTTTACTTGAAGTTAGTGCTGTAACAGAGGTTATATCTTTACTTGAAGTTAGTGCTGTAAATGAGGTTATATCTCTACTTGATATTAGTGTTGTAACCAAGCTAATATCAGTACTTGAAGTTAGTGCTGCAACTGATATGACATAAGTTAGTAATGCAAATGAGAGTGGTTTCTTTACCTGAAGTAGGTGACGTAACTGAATATCTATGTACTTGAATCTAATTTTAAAGCTGAGACTAACTTTGCATTTGATATTATATCAGTACCTAATGTTCAAATCCGCAGCAAAAACTGATGACTAGACTGTGAGACCTATGCAAAAATGTCTAGTAATAAACGGCAAAATACTGTTTGTACCCTCATTATTCAAATTCGCAAAGGGAAAACGTTACTTGGAGCCAATTCTTCTTCTTCTTCTTCTTCTTCTCTTCTTCTTCTTCTTCTTCTTCTTCTTCTTCTTCTTCTTCTTCTTCTTCTTCTCTTCTTCTTCTTCTTCCCCCTTCTTCTGCCTTTCTATCCTTGAATGGAGCATACGCCCTCAACCAACTCACGCCAAGTCGTTCTATCCTTCGCCATTGCATAGAGCTCTCCCCGTGTCCTCCCCATCTTTCTAACTTCATTCTCCAGCTCTCTTCTCCGTGTGTTTTTTTGGCCTTCCTTTATTCCTATGCCCCTGTGAGTTCCAATGCAAAGCTATAATGTTTCATTTCCTTTGCTACTTCCATTGTTTTCCCTATATCATAGAGAGTTCTAACATCCCAAATGCCAATTCTGGAGGTTTTCCTAGCTGAGAGGAGTACGTCAACAATCAGGACTCCTTACGGCTTTCTCCACACAGTGTCATACGTTTTCTATTCGAAGAGCCTCCCCTCATCTTGGTTCGCTGGATTTTACTTGCTTCTCTTTTTGACTTATCCATGGTTGGTTGGTTTTTGTGGCTATGGTTTTTACAGGATGAGGTAGCCAACCTCAAGCCCAACCCTACCTTAGTCGCCTCTTACAACATGCCTGGTAGGGTGCAGTGTCACGATTCTTTGCTTCCCGTGAGGGCCCCGGTGACACACGAGCGAACTATGCAAAAAGTATTCTTCCTATCTTTATTCACGTGCAGCTGCACCGGGCGGCACAATTTTAGTGGCGCCAAAATGGTGAGGGCGCCAAAATAGTGAGGGCGCCAAAATGTTGAAGGTGGCAAAATATAACTATAAGTAATAAAAGGCATATATTTCTACTGCTTTTGTCACTATCACACACGCAGTATATTAGCGTTCTGGCATTGATGTAGTATGGCAACAGCGATGCTGAACTTTAGCGGATGGAAAAGGGCGTGTAAAAAATGGCTGCACTGAGGCATCATACATCCTAAATACAGTCTAGCTTAAAAAAAAAGTCAATGTAATAGACAATGAGAGTAAAATACAACACTATTTTACCACAGTAACACTGTGTGTAAATTCATGCAAAAATTAAACGCTAGTGCGTGTTAATACCTTCTACTTATCACACTGTCTTCTTTACTTTTCGTGTTTCTTGTTGTTTGCTCGGCTTGTGAAACTGTTTTGTATGTTCTTAAACAAGCTTCGTTAGCAAACAAGAAAATGTGAGTGTGCCTTTTCAAGGCTAATAAATATAGATGTTTCTGAGAACCTACAAGCGTTCTTATTGATCACCAGCACTGTACAGTATAAAATTACTGCAGTATTGTGAAACCACACTAATATAATTATATTGTAGCATCATGATATGTTACTTGTACCAGTACAGCGGTAATCAAATTGCAGCCGTTTGGATCTATGTTTGGTAATAATTATAGCTCTAGATCAATAATCGGTATTGGTGATCTAATAATTACGTTGTATTTCACTTGATGATCTCGGAAAAAAATTCCAGAATTCTTTGTTTGTGTACACGGAATCTTTTTGCTAGTGGTATACCGCCACGTTTGTGCACGTTCTATTTTTTGACTTTGTACTCACGCAAAAGCAACATTTATAAATAGTTTACCCAGTATGACTTTCTGTCTCACGATCTGGTCAACTGTAAAGATAAATGAATTTTCTCAAGCCACTGGCGCAACGGTCATTCGGTGCTAAACCAACATTTGTATGGACAAAATAAACTATACACGTTGCAATTATAGTTACAGAACAATCGAACTTTATCCTTTTAATATTTTACCCGTCTGACCTCACTCCTTTCATACTTTATTTCATTGGCAGTTGTTTTTAAACAGGTAAAAAAACATTATTCTCAAAAAATTCGGTGATTTGATTAATATTTCACCTACCGCCTCTGCTTCCCATGACATATTTAAGTAGGCATTTTTGACTCCGTCGACCTGAGAAAATGCATTAATTTTAAAAACAAACCCGTCTCGATGGAATTTGAAACGAAGACATTTGGACAGTAAGGCAAGCGTCTAGTTACTATATTACCGCGGCCTCCCTTTCTGGTGTCTATTTGCCGTTTTGAGATGTTGAAATACACGTTGAGGCACTGATATTATTTCGATGCACAGTGACTAGCACGTTTTTATTTGAAGCCTATTGTCGTGTCTGGCCACATCGAAACAAGGGCGTTTTAAATCTGACCTATGCCTGTTGATCAATGCAGCCTTAAATGAGTACAAAGGGATTTTCTAGGAGATTCTTTAAAGAACAGGACTATGATTCCTAATTGTGAAAAACGGTTCTTTGCTTTATTTTTAATTTCATACTGTGACACAGAAAAAATCACTGGGGGAAAGGTACTGTTTGTTTAAATGTTTCGTGCTATGTTAGAGAAGTAGTTTAACCACATTCTCTGAAAAGTGAGGAGCGGCTGACTGAACGGTTAGTAACACAGTGCTCTCATGCGGGAGAAACAGTTTTGTATTCTCCGTAAGGTTGGGGATTTTCTTTACTTTTGTAGTATGCACCTGACGAGAGACAGCGAAATATGACAGGCAATAAATTGTGCAATCTATTGTTTGTGTCTTCTTTGTTCAAATTTATTTTTCGTTCCGAGGGCAAAAATAAAATCCTAACCTGCACAGTACATGACGACAGAACAAGCCAGGAGCCCTTGAAAACTTTAGACTGAAAGAATTTCCTGCCTACACAACAAAAGTGGTAAATACAATGGCAGTTTTTCGGCAGCAAGGAATTGGGCACGCAAGTCTGTCTAACATTCTGCTCTTTCTACCACACTCTTCTTCCACACATTATTTCATTTTATAGATTTTTAATCAAGTAGTAAACATTTTTCTTCGAAAATTCTAAATAATCTAAGTATATATAGTACTTTGTCACAGATCTAAGAGCTATATACCAGTTGCTAAGAAATAATATCTTTTTTTAAGTAGATAATGTCTGGTCTAAGACCACCCAATCAGTGCCGACTATTCTAACATCATATGTCCGATGAGCCAATGGCGATACAAGGTAAAGTAAAAGTAAAGGACCCTTTTCCACGACGTTATTGGGCATATAGGGCTCGACCTATATCGATAGAATGTTATTTTACTTTTAAAAATATTATTCATGCCAGTTTTTTTGTCATGTTTCTTAAAGTAGGATGGAAAAAAAAACAACTGGTCGAAATCCTGATTGGTTGTCAATAATGCGTTGATCGTGACCTAAATTGTGAAGTGTTATTTTGTGAACATGTTTTTCTAGTTGTTTCGAAGTGATGATGATAAAGAAATGGGTCTAAAATTACTTGGGAGACTGCTTCCCAATAAGCAAAATTAGTGAAGGTACTGTGGCAATTTTAAAAGCCGATGGAAAGCAGCCTATGCTCGAGAAATTTGTTACAACTGAAGAATAACAACTCGCACCACATTCAGGTCACGTCTGTATTATTGTTTCTTGGATGTACAACTCATTCAGTAACTGTAACAGATTCAGTAACTGTAACAGATTCAGTAACTGTAACAGTTTCAGTAACTGTAACAGATTCAGTAACTGTAACAGATTCAGTAACTGTAACAGATTTAATAACTGTAACAGATTCATTAACTGTAACAGATTCAATAAATGTAACATATTCAGTAACTGTAACAGATTCAGTAACTGTAACTGATTCAGTAACTGTAAATGATTCAGTAAATGTAACTGATTCAGTAACTGCACCTGATTCATTAACTAAAACATGTATTTTCAACAATAACCAAAAAAAAAAAAAATGATAGCAAAAATAAGTCACACAAAAATCATAGAAAAGTACGTCCATGCCTGAAACTTCAAAAAGTCTGATACCTTGACACAAGATGATCTCAGTCTGGGTGGCAGTAGGTCCTCAATGAAGTTTTGACAACATAAACCACACAGATAGTTATAGTGAGAGTTCCCCTAACGGCCACACCAGCGCCCTGCAACCTACAGTCCTGTACGAGTAAGCAGCGACCTAGCTAACGGAGATGCATGCGTCAGCTAAGGCAGAAGTTCATGGATAGAAGAAATAATGTATATATATATATATATCTATATATATATATATATATATTATATATATATATATATATATATATATATATCATATATATATCTATTATATAATATATATATATATATATAGCCACAGTGAGCAACCAGGAGGTTTTGAAAAAAGCCGGAGCCCAAGACAATTTATCACAGACATCAGAAGAGGAGCATCATTTTTCGGCCCTGTTATGAGAAGAGAGAGAATGGAATATGTGGTGACCACTGGGAAGATCTGTGGAAAGAGAGATAGAGGAAAACAACGAGAGAATGATTCTTGACAGTCTTGATGCATGGCATGGAAGTGTGTTAGCACATCAACTAATACATACTGCAGGAGATTGCGGATTGTGGAGAGGCATGATCGCCCAGGCCAGTCGACAAGGCAACTGATGATTATATATATATATATAGATGTATACTTCAAATGTAACACTGTAAAGCCCTATTTATTTCAATCTATACAAATACAGAGATGCAACATTTCGCTTGGTTAAGTACTTTATATTCTCAGTGGAACAGCTATATGCTGTAGAACATTGTGGACTTTATTTCCAATATTATACCGTGTGACGTCTTGTTCTACATAAATCAACACCGTTTCTTGAACAGTTTTACTTTCATCGTTCCTTCCATTCCGCATTGAACTATACGCTAACATCGGTCTCTAGTGAGCCATTTCACCAAAGTGTAACGCTGTACCATTAGAGCTTGCTTGTTTATTTGTCTATTATACACCATATGTTTTTATACGCGCTGCACATATTATTTTATGAAATACCGAAACACACTGGCAGCATCAAACTTGTATAAAGCGTTGACAATTCAAAATGCATCCCACGCAGTGTGCATGGAAATAATTTTTAAGATACGTTTCAAGTTGTTTGTTTAGGGGCACTTTATTTGCGGTGCCTTTTTCGTGAATTTATTTCAAGATTATAATGTCCGAAGATGATTTGGGAGAAAGCCAGAGGTACCAGTCGGTAGTTTTAGAGTTCATGAGAAAAATACTCCTTGATGATATAGTGATAGATGAACAGGGATCAAAATATTTTAGAGGAATATGACTCATCGTAAATGCATCATGCATGCAGATCCAGCTTTCCCAGCCCCCCCCTCCCCCCAATCTAAATAAAACTAGGGGTTGAATTAAATGGTGATTATAAATGCTGCTTTTACCACTTAGTTGTCAACAAGTGAGTCAGTACTCCTAACAATCATTGTACACTCCTTTTCAAACTTCCAGCAAGTCGCAACAAAACCAGTCATATTAGTGTTGTGTTATGTTCTCACAATCGACGTCACTACATATTGGGCATTACCATGCGTGCTTAGTCTTCCGATGCAGCAGCCACTCTAAAGTATTTTAACTAACTATTCACTTGAGAAGCTAATTGTGTCTCCTATCTCGGCCTCGAATGCGGCTTAGACGTGATTCCCCATGCTTTACGCTCATGTCACGCAATCGTGTTTGTGTCAGAGATTCGTCCTTATCCACTAGCCCAATCCACACAGCTTTGATTATATCCGCTCTATCCAAGCTTCCTCATACAGGCATTGGTGCCAACATCACACCAAACAGCTGATACACTATGTGTAAATACTGATCACTTATCTGCAGCAATACTTTTCGTGACTTATTGCAATTTAGTCTGCCCATGGATCGAATCATGTCTAAGGGCGACTTACACGGTAGGTGTGGACGTAGGTAGGGTAGGAGCCTGTCCTAACTACTAGGCGTGTCCACAGGGTGGCGGATGGTGGAAAGGCTTCTAGATATAGAGGTTAGCCACGAATATATTGAATAAGTGGCCGTGTACCAAAACAGGGGATGGTCATTGAGAGGAGGCGAGTTAGTTGGTGGGACAGCTAACTCTATAAAATACCTCAAAACTCTACGACATGGCCATCGACGGGTAAGAGGCGCCATAACCACCCCCCCCCCCATTCCCTGCTGCCTTGCAGTGTAAGTCTCTTTAGACAAACGCTATTGGAGTCAAACCATACACAAACCGGCGGAAGTCAAGGAGAAACCACCGCTGTACTATCCCTAGTTAATCATGCCTCAAAATAATACGTATTCAGATAACGACGTGAATAGGGATTCCGGTGGAAAAGGAGGGATAGAGGAAGACAACGAGAGAAGATGCTTGACAG
>CAJHNH020005268.1:125000-191766 GCA_905116865.2 Candidula unifasciata
TATAGAAAACATTAGGGGAAGGGGGAGTCAGCCCTAATTATTTACTGCCCCCACCCGCTTTTCCAGCTCCTTTCGCCGTCTTAAAATTGTCTGGATTAAAATTTTGGTGGGGCGGGGGGAACCCTGAACACCCCTCCCCCAATTACCTGATTAACTGACGGGGCATCCGCCCAAAAATAGTTTAGATAATTAAGAGGTCGCCTTTTAACCATGTTTAGAAGTTCTCGTTAAAAGTATCTGTAAATTGCAATGTAATTGTAACGTCACAAAAGGGCGACGAAGAGGACTATACTGATGATGAGGATGATTATGTTGATGATGATGATGATATTGATAATGAGGATGATGATGATGATGAAATACTTCCATTATAACTGAAGGGCAAGATTGTGTCCTTTGTCATCGAAAAAGCAGCCATTCCTGTACAACATTCTTGTACAAAAGTAATAACAAACACAAATAATAAATGCAAATGTTTGTACAGTTAGAAGTCAGGGGGAAAACAAATATTTGTACTGGAAACATGTTTGATGTTTCAGAAAACAAGAAGTGGCGATGAGTGGGAATCATGAACGCTGAATACAGAGTAAGAACATTCGAGAACATGTGAGGAAGTGTTGGCGTCAGAGCTAAGCGACGAAAAGAATGGCTGACACACAACACATGGGAACCCACTCATATTAGGAAACAGTGAGTAATGTAGAAATGAAGCGAAACAATCGTAAACCACAATATGACAAAGAAGTCATTCGGATTTGTTCTGTAGCCTGGCAACAACAGAGCATATCTATGAACTAAGTGCTAGTCCTGTGTGTATCGTCTCTTTAACGCAGTGTTTCTCAACCCTTCTACACCCGGAGCCCACCAAAAATGGTAACATTGTTTAGCGGTCAATATGAAAGTTAACCACACACAGAAACAAAAACAAATGTAGATGACAGTTATTTGCTAAGTACGATGCTACAGAATCAGTTTTCAGCGAATGTGAGATCTGTTGCTGCTGCTGTTGCTTAGAGGTTTGGAAATCTAACAACTGTTGCGGGAGCTTTAATTCTGATAAACGAAACACTGAATCAACTTTCACTCTATTTCTGTTTTTTTTTTTTTTTTTTTTGCTTTTAAGGCTGAGAAAGTCTTTAAAAAAAAAGACAAACAATCTGACAGCTCTATAACTCACGTATGGATAGTTTTTGTCAAATAATATCCATTATTTTTTTATTACTTTAGCAATGTTTGCCAGATTCTTTAGTGATATGTGACATGTTAAGGGTCTACTATCCCTCCTCCTCCTGGTCCTTCTCTTCCTAAACCTCTTCCTCCTCCTCCAAAATCTCTTCCTCTTTTTCCTGAATCTTTTCCTCCTCCTCCTAAACCATTTCCTCCTCCTCCTGAACCCTTTCCTCCTCCTCCTAAACCTTTTCCTCCTCCTCCTAAACCTCTTCCTACTCCTCCTAAACCTCTTCCTACTCCTCCTAAACCTTTTCCTCCTCCTCCTGAACCTTTTCCTCCTCCTCCTAAACCTTTTCCTCCTCCTCCTAAACCTCTTCCTACTCCTCCTAAACCTCTTTCTACTCCTCCGAAACCTCTTCCTACTCCTCCTAAACCTCTTCCTACTCCTCCTAAACCTCTTCCTACTCCTCCTAAACCTCTTCCTACTCCTCCTAAACCTCTTCATACTCCTCCTAAACCTCTTCCTACTCCTCCTAAACATCTTCCTCCTCCTAAACGTCTTCCTCCTCCTCCTAAACCTCTTTTTCACGTGAACCTTGACTTCTAGTAATTTCCCCTTGTCTCTGGGTAGTAAGACTCGACATCCGTGTGCATTGTTGCGCATGTAAAAAACTCCTTGGCAGTTGGAAATCGAAAAGAGTAGCCTTACGGCGCCGCCCTGGCAAAATTTGGAGTCAAAAAGCTACTCTATTTCAGGATCCTCGCCGGTACTACAGAGTCTGTACACTGTGCTGAGCTTCTTTGGACTCAGATATGAGTTAGAAGAAGAACGGAGCACTTATGGGTTACCAACCGAAGGCCATGATATTGATCCGTTGTTCAAACCTCAAACAGATGCAAGGCTAGGGCACCAGCACACAGAAAACATGGGAGAGGGCACATCAGCCCTTTAAAAATGTTTCCTTGAAGTAGGCATTGTTTAAGTGAGTAATAATAATAACACAGTCAATAAAAATAGAGTGCTGGACGAAAAAAATGTAAAAACATATTTGAACTTATATAAAATATATAAATAAATATTTAAGAAAAGACTTTTTATAACATAGCTCAGGGGGCTGCTTAGCCCACTGGCATGTGTTCTAAAGAAAGAAAAAAAAAAAAGGGGGGGGGGGGAGAACACACATAAAAAGTAAAAATAGAAACATAGATAAATACGCAGCATTGGATCCAGGGGATATTGCAAAGGGTTGAAATATAGAAAAAATCACGGAAGGGGGAGTCAGCCCTAATTATTCACTGCCCCCACTGGTAGACAAAAGGCAAGATAGGTGAAGACAAACACAGAGAAAAGAAAATATCACAAATATCAGCCTACATTAAAGCAGCAAGTGAGCTAATCACACAACATATGTCAATACTGATCTCCCATTAGGATTACCACAAAGAAGTCGTCTACACGTCTTGTATATAATTGACAAAAGTGACTGATGCACTCTACAGGACTCTTGTCTCCAACATTTTTATTAGATCCTGCATAGAGCAGCTGTAGAGTTTAGCTGAAGGATTTGTGACATGTCTTGTGATCATTAAAGCGATACTTTAACGCGGGGTAACAAGTGAGAACTTGCTCACGTCAATCAAGCCAGAGATATCTGAAGCATACTTGAGGATATTCTCATTCGTACGTTTTCATCTTTATCAGATTATCAGCCTTCAACATTTACACGCTTGGTTTTTCTAGAACAGAAAAGCGTTATTTAAAATCTGAAGTTATGTTGAAAGTATAAATAACGGTAATTATTTCTCTTTAGAAGCCTAGGGAGCGCCATGGCTGGATGAATGTCTGAGTAAGTATGCGTATGTATGAGTGAATGTGAATGTATGAACGTTTGTGTGAGGGTGTATACAAGGTCCGACAATTAGGTAAAGAGACTAATTTCATTAAAAAAAAAAAAATAAACAACATTTGAAGATATAACCTGTATTTTATTCAAAGAAAGCCACTTGTGCATTGGTACAGTGGGTAGCACGATCTAACGAACACTGGAACGACCTATGTAGCTCTTCTGTAGCTTTGGCCCTTAAAGTCGATGTTACGGCATTTTGGATGTCATGAATATCGTCAAAGAAGCGTACTTTCAGTTGTAACTTTAAGTTTGGGAATAGAAAATAATCACAAGGAGACAAATCTGGGGAATAGGGTGGATTTTTGAGAACACACACTTTTTTTAGGGCCAACAATTCCTGTTTTCCTGATAACTCTTGGGTACTCAACCCGCTGATGTTTTTGGTCATCAGACAACGAATGTGGTAGTAACCTGCAGGCAACTTTTTCTTGCAAAAATCTTGCACTAAAATTTTACGAATAGTGTCTCTATTAATAAACACCAGATTTATCTCCCCTCGTCCTGACAGTAAAACAGCGATCTTCTTGAATCCGTACTCTGACTTTTGCAATAATTTCATTATTACAAAAAGAAAATGGTCGCCAAGGTCTAGTTGCATTAGTAATCATTTCCACACAACCTTTGAATCGCAAATACCACCTGAAAATCTGTGCACGAGATCAACAATAATCCACATAAACTTGTCGCATCAATTCAGCAATCTCTATGACGCTTTTTCTTAGTTTGAAACATAATTTAATGTTAGCTTTTGCTCGATGCTGATAATGTAACAATTTACCTCTGACTAGGCAAACAAAATGGCGGCTTGTTTGTTGTCTGCTTATTGGGCGGCGATGAAAAGTTGCCAGATTATAAACGAAGGTTGCCTTTTTGGATTTCATGCTTTGTTTCATAGATGGCATTTTTGTCTTGGTCATAATAAAATCAGTCTCATTATTTAATTGCCGGACCTTGTATGTTTTTATAACACACACACACACACATACACACACACACTAAAAAGGGGGCTTTAAATGAAAAGCTTAATAGTGTGATGGAAACTGCACTCATATGCTGTTGTCTTGAAACCTGTCAATATAGTTGCTAAGGATGTCAAGAGTGAACAACACCTGACATCACGGTGCAGATGAACTTGGCTTCATCTTAAAGACAGTTTAAAAAATGACCGCCCAACTTTTAACATGAACCAAAGAGGAGCAGCGCTTGTTTTTTAATCCTTAAACTGGTTAAACCTATAACAATTGATCGGTGAATAACGAACCATCATGGTGATGCATGCCTATCAATCCAAAAAAGTGTTTGTGTTGAGTATTGAGTTTGGACATAGGCGTGGCTTCTGTGACAGACTGTCCACGACCGAGTAGACACCGAGTAGTGACCTCAGAGTCGACTGTTGTCGTTGAAGGCCTTGTAAATGAAAACCACTGACAGCTGGACTGACAGGCATGCATCATCACACTGGATCATCATTCGCCGATGCATTTGAAAAAAATAGATTTCACCCCTTCAATAAACAACCGGATAGCATAAGGCGGTTCCTCATTGGTGCATATCAAAAGTAGGGCAAAAATCACTCAAATGGCATTATAACCTCACCGTGTTCATCGCATCGTGATGCTACGAGACGGACACTTTCGATATCCTTAACAACAAATCTGAAAGGTTACAACACAGTAGACTGGTTCTTATATTTTTTCCAAACAGTTTTAAGGTTTTTATTTCGCGCACGCGTGTGTATCTATGTGTGTATTTATAAAATAAATGCATAAAGTATTCGCCAGAGGCACCGATATCAACAGTCACCATCATAACTTTAGTTTCTTATTGTCGGATGTGGTTGGTCACGACACACTGGCCCGCACACGCAATATTACTGCATAAGATATTTCGTGGTATCGCCAGAGGCACCAATATCAACAGTCACCATCATAACTGCTTTTTCTTATTGTCGGATGTAGTTGGTCACGAAACACTGGCCCACACACGCAATAATATTGCATAAGATACTTTGTGGTATCGCCAGGGCACAAATTTCAACAGTCACCATCATAACTGCTTTTTCTTATTGTCGGATGTAGTTGGTCAGGACACAGTGGCCCACACATGCAATATTAATGCATAAGAAACTTCGCCAACTTCAACACGGACCGGCCACAAGCTATTTTCTGGATGTCCCAATACAATCACTACGGGCACAAACGACACATATTTGATACGAAACATAGAACACATAGTATTTCATCAAGACTCAGCGCAGCAGCTTAGGGGGCAATAACAGAGACTTCAATCGATATAGAATCTGCAGTAGCAAACCTCTGTCAGAAGGAAAAAATGCTTCATATTGGACTGAATGTTCTTTGGTAATAAATTATAAGGAGATCACGTGTAATGGCTACACCAAATTATAATATGGCTTACCATGCTGTCCCATGTGATCAGAGGAAGGACTGCAAAAGACAAATCATGTGGTATAGTATGTTTTAGAGGGCTTTTTTTTTTTTTGCAAAAAAATTTGCGCAATACAAACTTCAGTTATCCAAACAGTGTTTCCTAAAGTAGGCGCTACCGACCAACCCCAGGGGACGTTAGCGGCCTCAGTTAGATTTGTTGGGTGCTGGGACGCTTCATGGTGGGGTAGGGGCGTGGGTGGGAGATGCATTTGAGGGTGGAGGCATAAAAAAAAAACAATATGAGAGCGACGGAGAGGGAGAGAGAGAGAGAGAGAGAGAGAGAGAGAGAGAGAGAGAGAGAGAGAGAAAGAGAGAAAAAGAAGAGTGATATAATGGGGGGGGGGGGGGGGGGTGGGAGAGTACACAAACTATTTTGATAAATTGTTCGCACCTTCAACAGTGTAGTGTAACAGATTAATATCACATTGATTGCTTAATTTTGTTTTAAAAAAAATAGAAAAGAAAGAGAAATTAGATTAAGACCAATCAGATTCATCATTCTCATTGAGTTTTTGTTATTCTTTAGTTTTGTAATAATATTTCCATTCTTCATTACTAAATGTTATCATGATCAGGTCCTTAACAGCCTACCTGTACAAGAACCATATAGAACAACTGCTCATCAATTACTTTACTGTTTAAACAGCCAATAAAAACACCAGAAAAGCCTATTATCCGCTTCAAAAGTCAGTGGAGGAAGTAGAGAGCTGTTCAAAAAATTAAGGTCTAAAACTGTCCTTGACCATCTCGACTTTCCACATGATAATTTAATGCTGCACATACAGGCATTTGAATCCCAGCCAGTTAAGGCCAGAGATGAAATTCATCATCTCCAGAGCACAAAACCTAGGCATTTATATAGAGGTCATGTTTTTGTACATGTTGCACGATCCCTGATTCGGCCTACTCTGTTCACTCAAAAGGAAAGCTGTCACAATACGTTTAAAATATTTTTATGAGATCAGCTCAACAGAGAAACTCGGCCCGGCAGAAAGGGGGAGACGAGCACGATTATTAGCGACTGCAGAACTAAAACCTGAACCGGACATTACTGACTACTACCTCGCTTCAGACATCACAGTAGAAGAAGTGACCTCAGCAATCCGGGCGAAAGAGGACACAGCCGCTGGGGCAGACATCCTGAGCTACAAGCTGATGAAAATGCTCCCCAGCACAACCGTCCAGTCCATCACGGATCACTATAACGATGTCTGGAGAGAGGGAATAGTCCCACAACAATGGAAACACGCTACAGTCATCCAAGTACCAAAACCCCACAGGGATACGCAGAGACTGGACTCGTACCGACCTATATCACTGACCTCCCACATGGGAAAGGTACTGGAGACTGTAGTGACCGAGAGAATTAACTTCCACCTGGAAAAACACCAAAAATACAGCAGCACGCAATCTGGATTCAGAGCCAACCGATCCTCAATTGACCAGGTGATCAAGCTAGAAGATCACGTCAAGAGGGGATTCCTGAAAAAAGAAAAAAAAACAACCGCCATCTTTCTAGACCTGACCAGTGCTTTCGACACCTGCTGGAGGGAAGCCGCAATCAGAAAACTGAGCGTAGTAGGAATTGTAGGAAAAACTATCAACCATATCAAGAGCTTCCTACAAGACCGAACCTTCTCAGTGTCAGTCAAAAACGAAAAGTCGGCAACCCACAGGCAAGAGAACGGCACCCCACAAGGTTCGGTTATCTCCCCTGTTATCTGCTCAATCCTCGTGAACGATCTCGCAGAGGCCATAGGGGTCGACAATATCGGTCTGTCCCAGTACGCCGATGACTGCGCAATATGGTGCTCTAGCGTCCTCATAGAACACGCCGTAAATCAGCTGCAGGAGGCGGCCGACAATGTAGCAGGATGGATGGAGAATGGGGCTTCAGAATCAACCCGACGAATCCGCCCAGATGATATTTCACTGGAAAAAGAAATCGTGGGCACACACTGACTCTGAAACCCGCATCGTGATAAACGGGCAAAGAATACCGAGGAAAACGCAAACGACATTTCTAGGAATGTTACTCGACCAACAAATGAACTGGAACCGACACATAAAGCAAACCATTGCCAGATGCTCCAACAACAACAACCTTCTTAGAATAATCAAAGGGTCCGGATGGGGTGCGCACACCCGAACCCTACTGAACTTCTATAAGGCGTTCGTCAGAAGCAAGCTCGAATACGGATGTGTCGTATACGATGCTGCTTCCGACGCCCAAAAAGCTCTTCTAGACCGAATTCAGAACGAGTCAATGAGAATCATCCTGGGGGTAGGGAGAGGAGCTAGTCACGAAGCCATGGAGGTAGCACTAGGTCTCATCCCACTAAGCCTACGCAGAAGACAACTGAGGCACAGCTACTGGTCTCAAACATCGCTCGACCCACACCACCCTGCCGCCCAGGCACTGACTGTTCATGAATATCCATGGTCGAAAATCAGCATCCCACTACATACATTCCAAAGAGCAGCCTCCTGGAGCACGGCAGCAGAACTGAACACCACCAACAATAGCGGTATAAGGTACCACCCGACCACCCCAACCTGGGAGCTTAAAATTCCGTACACGGACGAAAGCCTGGCGCACGCAATCGACAAAAACCAGGCCATCCTCGTTGCAAGGTCGAGAGTTGACGAGTACACCCGGAATGCTGAAGTAGACACCATGATAATCTACACAGACGGCTCCAAAACCAGTACGGGTGATGTCGGGGCAGGGGTCTACATACCAGCTTTGAAAACAACCCACGAATACAGGCTCACTGACGATACAGCAGTATGCACGGCAGAGCTGGTAGGGATACTAAAAGCACTGGAGCTAGCCTGCGAAAGGCCGCCCATAAATCTCCTTATCCTCACCGACTCGCTGTCATCTGTCCAGTCATTAAAAGACTATTCGAAAGTGAGCCGACAAGACCTGAAAGAAGAAATCCTGACTTTGTCAACCAGACCGAGGAGCCTGGGATGCCAGGTAACCATTGGCTGGATCCCAGCTCACATAGGTATCGAAGGCAACGAGGCAGCAGACAGAGCGGCAAAAAGAGGCACCAGCAGCCCTAACACAGTGTTCACGGGACTGGGCAAAACAGAACAAAAAGCAGTCATCAGAAACAACATCTGCAAAGATTGGTCCCAGCAGTGGTCGACCAGCGATAAAGGCAGAGTCGCCTACAAATTACTCAAACAACCCAGTCTCAAGAACCAAATGCAAGCGCTGACGAAAGTACCTGTAATCCGCAAGCTGTGGAAGATGCGACTAGGGTATTGGCCAGACCGATCCCGCACGCCTGTATGTCAGGAATGCAGGGCCAACAACTCTATAGAACACTTCCTGCTGAACTGTAAAACCTATGAACATGAAAGACAAGAGCTTGTGTTACACTTTAGAGCAAGAAACAAACCAATAACGGTCGAAAACTGCCTCAGCGTGAGCGCTGAGAACCAGCGACTTGTCAAGAAGTTTATTTCAAGCACAGGGAAAGCGATCTGAGAGGCCATCCCTCAACCCAGAGCTGTACAACCCGATGGGACCTGATCAGAACCTGCGAGTACCAGTGGCACCTGCCAGGACAGACTATCCTTCCCCTCACTCTTCCGACCTCGCTTTATGTCCTCTGAAGCATTCCAGCACTCTAAACCTATGCTACTCCCGCTGTCTCTACCTGTCCGCTGGCGAATAACTTCGTAAATGCCAAAGTTGTAACACAAATCTTAAATTAGTATATTTTCAGGAGGAAGTAGACAACGGAACCCACCAAAGGCCACCCGACGCTCCGAAGCAGCTAGCCAAGGGCATTGCACCAAAGGGAGCCAGCACTAGGGAAGTCCAGTCTAACTTACGCCACCCTAAATGTATTTAAAACAATGCCTTTCAGTCCTATTTCAGACCCTGCCTTAAGGACGAATACCAGCGTGAAGGCCTAAATGATTACAAAATCTTTAATTAACATTCTTTCAGGCAGAAGTTGACAACGGAAACCACCAAAGGCCACCCGACGTTCTGAAGCAGACTGCTGAAGACATTGCACCAAAGGGGACCAGCACTCGGAAATTCCAGACTCTCTTACGCCACCCCACCCCCAAATCACATGAACGTTAACAATGCCTTCAGTTTTATTTCAGGCCACTGGATCTCAACCCACCAGAAGTTCCAATGTCGAGAAGCCACATCTCTCCATCTATCTGTCGCTCTCATTCTCCCGACCTAACTATCACATCTACTGGCACATTCGAGCAAATTTGATCTCTCATTTGCAGTCTATCTTACTTCCACTACTTCTCCACACTCCGTGAAAAAAAAAAAAAAACGGGCCGATCACAACAACAGATTGTGACGGCCCTGTTTGTCCTAAAAGGGAACATTGTTTATGACGACGTGAACCGGCGACTTACAGCACGGCAACCAAGCAGCAACAGGGCACCAGCACAGCGACCAGCACGAGGCAAGCCAAGCACCAGCAACAGTCAGCTAATACCCGTAGATACCATCACAAAGAGATCTGGCCCACACCAGACCAAAAGACCACAAGCAGAACAGCAAGGAAGCAAACAACCGTAATATCAGGTGTGACTACACACCACAAATAAAAAGAATTCATATAAGACAGCAAAGGAACCTTCCTCGATATAGCAGGCCTTCGGGCGGCTGAAAAAGGATCAAATTTGGAATTTTTGTTGGACGAATTGGAATTGGGAATTGGAATACGTTTAAAATACAGCATGCTCCAGAAGCTGCTAGATCAAAAAATCAATGTTCTATTAGTCCGTCTGTCGGTGCTTTCCTCATAGACCAACTGCAAGCCAAGGCTATGGGCCCGGTTTGCCCAGCTACAACTATTTTCAGATTACGTTTCCTCTTCTTAGCATAAGTTAGGGGCGCGTAGCCTAATGGCGCTGCCTGGGCAAAATTTTTAGTGAAAAAATCTACTCAAAATATTTCAAGATCTTCGCCGTTGCTACGGAGCCCGTGCACTGCGCTGAGCTACTTCGGACTCAGACTTAAGTTAGAAGTAGAACGGACCACTTACGGGTTACTACTTGTGTGCCATGATGTTGATCCGTTGTTCAAACCTCAAACCTAAAACATTCCTAGCATAAAAAAGGTTAGTCTACTTCCCTATGCACCTCGCCGTCTGAATTCGTTGGCACAATATGGAATGACAGGTTTTGTTACGCCGTCCAACATTTTATGCTAACAGAGGTACTACTACCAACTACTTATCTTACTGCTATGCGGAAACTCAATTACATCAGTCTAAAACTAAAATGAACAAAACTAACTGGAACAGTATGTTTTCTCTCAAGAAACACTCCATATAGGGATGGGAAGCTTACACTATTTCAGAGCTGAGGCAGCCATACTCATTTGAACTAACCAAATTCTCAATACTCTAGTTTGACTGAATAAAAAGCTGTCATAATGTAGTGAACCTTATTTTCTCCTAGATAAATTATGTCCCAGACGGAATGACGTCAGTGAATAAATGTAAGTGGAATATTTTGAGTGTAACTGGGACAACACGTGTATTGTAGAGAAATGCTGACAGACTAACTTCATGTGAATCACAAAGAATTGCTGGCCAGTGAAATTCACAGGGATCACATAGAAACTGCTGGCCAAATGGAATTTGTGTGAATCGGGGAACACGGATAATTCAGAATCACGAGGACGGCATTAGAAGGTTATATAATGCCTTGGAAAGGGCTGGTGAGTCAGTCTCGTTTAGGCCTAGGAAATGAATACATGAAGTATGATGGAGTGTCTGCGGGATCCAGAAAAAGTGTTCAAGTGCGAGATGTCTGCAGAGTGGTTTCCAACGCCTACCTGGCCATCAGTGACGGCTAACGGAAGTCGTAGCCAGCTGAGCATGAGTGTGTTTTCATCGGATGGACTGGTCGTTATTCTTTCAATTGTTGGATGGAATGTTTGTTATAAGGTATAGTTGAAATGCTCGATAAGTGAGAATAGAAATGTGTGGCTGTGTTGTACAATAACATTTACTGGCTGCAGTACCAGCGAGTGAACAAATAAACAACTGTGTAAGTGTAACTTGGATCGTTTGCCAGCGTCCATGTTTTCTTGTGTGTTGTCAGTCAGTCAATGGAAGCGTGCAGTGACTAGAGCCAGAAGAAAACAATAGAGAGTCATTGCACATACTCACATACATCAAATTAGTCCTACAAACCATCTCACGCTCTAAACAGGATATCGCTAACTGTGAAATTTCACAAAACATGATAATGTTCTTGTCCACAAGAACAGAAATAGTCGGGCGGCGAATTCCAGCCTATTATGGATACCCAGAAATGAAAAGACAGAACATTTAAAGGTTACAGGAGACCAGAGTATTGCAAGGAAAGACGATACAAAACAAAACTGCCATTATATCATTCTGTTTGTTCGATTACAGAAGATATATTTCAATGCAAGAAACAGACTCGAGAATTTGATGAAAACTGGCAAGATTAATAGAAATATAACAGGGGAAAAGCAAAGAGGTAATTACCTTGATTGTTTAGCCACATGCAAGGAGCGGTACTGGAGCACCAGCTGATCCAAGACTCTGCTTATCGCATAGAATGGTGATTGGTGTTCACCTATGATATTCAGGTTGGCATATCACGATGATATTTTCAGGGAGGAAAATGGGAGTGGTAGGCCAAATAATTTGGGAAACACTGATGTAAAGTCTATGAACCTTTTAAGGCCGATAGAAGCAGGCGAGTATTCAACCCACCCAATATAAAGATGCTTTTCTACACTCAGACAGACAGACGTAAACCGCTCGGCGTTTTCATACAAGAATTTTCTCCACGATTGTTTTAGAAGGGAAAGAAGACTGTAAATGTTATGAACAATATAAAGACTTGTCTGTAAACGATTGCGCTCAGTCTTACGAAAGCGACCTAATTTCTGCACCATGAATGCTTCTATCTCCGAGACGTTTCCTGTTAAAAAAGATCTTCTTGCAACAGCAATGTGGACACAATTAAACACAATGTTGTTTATCTATCAGCTCGACGATCACCCAGTAGCAGAAAAAGCACACAGCGCAAAAGAGTTATTGTTCTTGGAGCATCTTCTGCGAAACAAACGATGTCTCATACAAAAGTCATCTGAAAAACTGGTTCCATGTGCGAGAAATTTACACCCGCTGCCATAAGGAAAGGTTAAAAGCTTTTGTATTGCTGTTGAAACAATTTTATCTATGACATCAACACTGAGGTAAGTGCTTAAAGATGCGAATGGCTTAGAGAAGGGACTTGCATATATCCCCTTGATGTTGCTAAGTGAGTTGAGTAGTATTGTCTTAGAGTTTCCTTTTCAACGATAATTGCTGTTAAAGTGGGTTAAAGTAAAAAATACTTTAGTGAATGTAGGGTTTATCTTCTTTAATGTTAGGGTGTCCTTTTCAATTATATTTGTTGTTACATTTGGGGTTTAAGTAAAAACTTTAGTCAAGGAAGTATTTTTCTTCTTGTATGTTAGTTTTTAAAGATTTGTTATTAAAGATGGGAAAATAAAAACTCAAACTAAAGAAATGTTTATTTCGTTGATGCTGAGTGTTTCGATGTTTGTAAATAATATTTCTGTCGCTGCAGATTATGGTGACCGGGATGGTGAAGTGTTATGCAAAACCCTCTTTACTCCCAATCTCTAGCACTAATCATTCGCAGACTTCTCCAATATACACTGACATATTATAACTTAACAAGTTGAACAACAAACGTTGCGAACGCCACACAGACGATCGCTGTCAATGTTTTTATTCATTCAAACACATCTGAATTGTCGGCCAGTGGACACATAAAAAACACATCAAAGGTAACTAAGTTCGGCCACTTGACACAGCATCACTTGAATTCATCAAATACACGTTACA
This sequence comes from Candidula unifasciata, assembly GCA_905116865.2. NCBI lineage: Eukaryota > Metazoa > Mollusca > Gastropoda > Stylommatophora > Geomitridae > Candidula > Candidula unifasciata. Next base: position 138,423 of record CAJHNH020005268.1, read on the forward strand.
TTGGTCCATAATATATCAGAACAATCCACGTAGACGATTTGACGCTCACAAATCATCAAGACTGACAGCAGACGACGACATTCAAGCTGGACAGAAAGTCGATTCGACAGAATAGCCAGGGTTCCAGGGAAACTCACAGTCAAACTCGGGTACAAGCGTTCACTAACAATTAGATTCGTTGAGCATCCGCTCCGTTATTCACACCGTCCCAAAGTCGGCACAGACTCCAACAAGACTGAACCCAACACTGAACCAAGACTGATCATTCTCGATCATTCCAGGCGTTAAATAATCATTCTCAACCACGTGTTCTATATCATCTACGGCCGTGATTCTCAAACTCTTTCATTTGCCATGGTTTAGGCAATACGTCCCCTTGGCCAATATTTTCCCGTGCACCATGATTCCTCCTCGATTTTCTTTCACCCGAGCTCAGGTACATAATGCATATTCAATATCTTACATCATCGCTAAAGTAACATACATTATCGAGGAAAAAATGATCACTACACGTTAGAAGCGCCCCAAATAAAACGCTATATTAAAGGCTGAACGAGACATCTTTGGTATGCCATCTAGACAGCTATATCTTTTAATATGACAGTGGTAAACCTCAAAGTAGCCTATCTGAAGTGACAGGCTGATCGATCTGTTGATTAATTCTGTGAATTCGACACAGATATAATTTGCGAACAACATAACTTCCATTTCTGGAAAGGCGGAGAAAGAAAAAATAAAACCACTTAAAAATCAAGAAATCAACCAAATAAAATATAGCGCCAGCTCATCCTGATTGAGCTTACCGTGTCGTACGAGTCCCGGATGGAAGAAAATCTTCTTTCCTCTTCTTCTTCTTCCTTCCCCCGCATAAGCTCGAAAAATAGGGTGAGCTTGTGGCGGGTCTGAGAAGAGACGAAGCGTACGCAGTTAAAATTTTCGTAGTCGAGGTAGACGCAAGAGGTCTTATCTCCACTCCACGTACAATGTGCCAAAGCAGCTGGACTTGCGAGAAAACGAGCGTAAACGGTTACTAAAACTGGGCTATGGGAGATGGGCCTCGATATACTGGTTCGAGTCCCTAGTGGAAAAGAATGTATTATCCCTTAAAAGCAAATGTGTCCGATAAATGTCTGCCAGTGTCTCTCTGCCAGCTGCCAAAGTCTAACAATTATCCAATGAACCAACCATTAGCTTGTCACTCCGGTCGTAAAGGTAGTCAACAGATATAATTTGCTACCGCAGCGACAATTTAATATCAAATCACACAGCACCTGTTGCAAAGTCACCAAATCGTATTGTCCCTGTGGAGTCAGATGTAATGCAGCAGGGAAAGATCGCGGCCAGGCTTCATGACCCAGGTCGGCCAACCTTCCGAGATTGTTTAGGGAAGCAATGGGCCGAAACAATTGTCAATGAAGGATCTCTACTCATGACTGGTGGACCTCTGCCATGCATGCTCCCGTGTAGAGTTCTTCTTATTCTTTTAGCGAAACCTTAAGGGTTGGGCAACCTTTTCAAGCCTGGGTGATAATTTTCATGTCAGAAATCACTGGCGGTCTACTTTCAATTTCAGAAATAATTGAGGTTTAACATTACAATAAAAGTCAAACAACATAACACTTTTCGATTTGAACATTAGGACAAAGGTCACGGAGAGCTATCTATTACTGCTTGCCGGTTGACATGCAAGTTTCAACTAGCTGAAACAAATATCGTAAGATAAGGACATGTCACTGAAATTAACCATCAGATTACCAAAACAGAACATATCCATATGCACTGACACGAGAAGTTGGGGGTCGCCGTGGTGAAGTGGCCAAACCGTTTGCCTCGCCCCTGTAGGCCCTGGGTTTGTTTCATGGACGCGTCATTCAGTTCACGAGAGCAGTTTTATGGGAATCATTAAGGACTGTCGCTGGAGCTTCTTAGTCCGTACTTTATGCAACGCTCTAGGCAGGCGGCTAGCCCTTCTCAGAAGAAAGACCGAGCCAAATAAGACAATATGAAGACATACACAGAACATATTCATAGTACAGCTCTAAGGTCCCAGTGGAGCAACGATGAGCAATACAAGATTCCTAATGTCTCCTAGCCTGTCTTGGTCTCTCTTCGCAGTGTCGCAAAAGGCGCGATTCTCGTAGCTCCGATGATGATCTCTGACAATGTCAGAAAAAAATTGCACCCATGAAGCGATGACACAGTTCGTGAAACGAACTTACCAGCTTCAGAGCGCCAGGCGCACATACCCAGAGAGATGTATCCACAAATTACACCAAAAAAAATATTTATCTTCAACCATGTTCTCCTTTCTTCACTGTAGCTTAGCCAGCAAATGGTGCTACATGACATACACATGCTATTTATGTTGAAAATAAATAAACACCGCCAACGAATCTGGTTAATGAGGCATGAGTGTAAAGCATATCTCATGTCGGCGTTTCTCTATTTACACATCAAGGTGAGTTCAACCGAGTTAAGAATCCACATTACTACACTTGGGGCATTTCTTTAAACGCTTCGCCTCCACCTTAAGCACTACAACCTTGTTGCAGTATTTCTCTTCTTTTTTTTTCCGCGTTCGCTCATAAAAGGGTGAATGGCCTACAAATTGTTGTTTTTTCGCAATGCTGCGATATCGGCGCCGTCGGCTAAGACGATTTCGGCAAACCCTTAATCACTTTTTACGATTTGCTTACGATATGCAATAGAGCAGTGGATCTATCCTTCCACCAATCTCCACTTACCCACTTCCTTAACACCCCCCCCCCCTTTCCCTTTTTACCCACCTCATATGGCCCTGGAACTCACTAGAGTAGTTAAGTTCAATACTAATGGTATTTACTCCTATAACAGAACTTTGTAACTTTATGAAAACTTCGTCTGCTACCGTTTGACGTAGATCACGGACACATAAACACATTCCAGTTAAAATTTGGAAATCGCAATCTTAAGACTAGATTAAACTCAGTGAACAGTGGGAAACAAAGCAACTGAGCGTAACACGGAAACATAAAAAGTACACATTTGGCTGAATTCTTAGGTTCTCAAAGTGGACACTTAAACTCAAATTCACACTTCAACAATTACCAACAGCACACTGTCTACCAAGGGAAACGTACATAGCATCCAATAGGGGATGTAAATCCTACAGTTAGAAGACACTGGGGAATAGCTAATTAATGATTAAATATTCTCCCGGTAGTTATTCTGAAACACTGTTTCCTAAAATGTCGTTTCTGAGAGCCATTTAAAGTTTTAAGCTGTTTTCTTTTTTTTTTAAACCTTTTCTAACATTGGCCATGTTTACTGTTTTGTTTTGTGTCAATAGGGCAGTTCTTTATTTCCCTTAGGTGTTCATCAAAGCTGTCTAACCTAGTTATTTCACATACGTTGAATTCTAAAGGGACCTAATTGCATCTCGTCATCCCCTTGTGGGATGCCATTTTTAGTAGTTTTAAAGCCCCACCCTGGCTTTTGCCGGGGGCCCTAAATATAGCCGGGCCTGAAATATGGCCTAAATACTAAACGGGGTTTCCGGGACCTCTCCACGGGTTTCTCATCCGCATGGTGGTACTTTGTGCCACCGGGTGTTTATCGCTTGTGTGATGTCCAGGGGGGGGGGGTGGTGTGGGGTAAAACATACATACATGACCCCGAGTGGCGCACAGATACCACAGGCACATACCGCTGCATCATTCACTGCGTTAAAGAGAAAAGGCAAGCAAGACGAGTAGTTACCGAGATGACAACAAGCACTATCCGTATTCAGACTCTTCGCCTGTTCGCTGGCTACTGAGAAGGAGACGAAGCTAACGTGGGCTTGTAACCCAAATGAACCCCGAATTCTCACCCTCTCTAACTGAGAGCATCTTGCTCTTCATATAATCTGCAAACAACTATGTCAAATTGTAAAACGAATGTGCACGCAACACCAAGGTCTGGAACAAAACTAAGTACAGAGGTGGACGAACAACCAGAGGTTTCCGCAGGAGTTTACAGCGAGTTAACGTGAAGAAGAAGAAGATTTACGGATATTGTATACTCTTTGCTTGTGACCATGCATGTACAATCGTGCAACACATAACCGTAAGTTAACTTTGTCAGTACTACCCTTATCCTTACCTGTAGAGGACTGCAGACCAGAGACGCCGACAGAAAGGAACCCTGACAACACTTTCCTGACTAAACAATTGGAGATTTACAGTAGAGTAACAACAATAAATTCAGTTCAGCTCTAGGACAGAAGGGGTTAAAATAACTATTGCGATCAAAGGCGTTGATACAATAAAACAATAAGGGAAGGGGCTGGCTCTGATTTGATTGGCGTTCAACCCCACTAAGAAATCACACAGAGCGATAAACACCCGGTGACACAAAGTGCCACCATTCGGAAGAGGATCCCTCGGGGAAAGGAACCCATAGGTTGGGTTATGTTAGGGTCCCCGGCAACAGCTAAGGCAGGGCTTTAAAACAAAAATTGTGTCCGACATTGGGACGCAGTATAACGTCTGCTACTTTGTCAATTTTATAGGAAAGGAGCTAATAGTAACCAAGGCTTGTTGAAGTGCTTAATAATAATAATAATAATACAAGGAATAGCAAAGGAATAAAATGATAACTCAAAAGCAATATAATATACATAATTACAAATTTGAAACGATGGCTTATTTTTAATTTGGGACAGCGGTACCTAGTCCTCTTACAAGTTTAGAGATGGAGAATCAGTCCCTACCTGCAAATTTATATTGAGGGAGGGAATGGGGAACGCCACACAATGTGTCTACACCCCACGGTTTTGCCGCTCGTGTTTAAGACAGAGTTAGTTTGTCGACAGATTATCCTCACTGTAAATGTAACCATTCAGTCCATGAGTGCTCGGATCTGTTCCTCGTTAATTTCCACAACGTGCAGTAGCTGGTGACACCAGTTTGTGTGTGTGTGTTAGTTTCTTATTCTTCTTTGGCTTCCTGCATGGTGCTCTTGTCTGGCCAACACCCCTTTTAACTTGATGTTCTTGCAGTCTCCTTATGGTTGCAGATTCACAGTCACTTGGCTCTTGCAAAAGTCAAGTGCATTCACATAATATAATGATGGCCCCAGAAAGTTTTCACTATTGCACTCTACGTATTCAATCAAACACATTAAAAATTAGAATAGTCAAATGTTTTTTATACTCGGCCCTCTTCTTTGGTGCCGAAACTTAGACAATGAACAGAATATCTAACTAAGTCTCTGGAAATGTGGATAGACAAATAGTTCGTATTTTATGGGGGGGGGGGAGGTGGCGGGATTTGGGGGGGGGGGGGGACAAACAGCCCAATACAGAGTTTCTGGAAAGACTACGAATAAAATAGAATTAATTAAAGAAATGTTTAAAAAAGAGACAATTGAAATACTTTGGCCACATTAAAAGAGGTTTTCAACACCATACCGGAGGAAAAAGGTCGAGGGCAAAAGAGCATGAGGTAGGCAACGATACAAGCGGGAGGACATCAAGAGATGGAGGAACTGCAGTGTGAGAGAGTATACATCCGAGACAATAGGCATTGCGTGTTGGAGATCCATCGCAGCCAACTTACATTGTGAAGACGACACCTGATCGATATAGAATTATCAAGATACACTTTGTGCGGTGTCTGGTACTGAAAAACTGAGACAAAGGTAACGGGAAAACAGTGTTTTAAAATGTGTTATTTTCTATTTATCACACGCTGGGCTTTAATTAAGATATACGCACTTTATCACTGTAACTGACGTTTTTTTTTTTCTGGGTTAATAAATGCTGTTTTGTTGAAGGGTTTCTGGGTAGTTTTAAGATTGTGGCCGACCTAATGATCGATGAGTCTATCCAGTTCTGGTCTGTTTCATGACGATGTTTGTTGTACAAACACGGTTGCGTTAGTTCGTTTAGTTGTATTTTGTGGTTGGCTAAACAATTAACGAATATCATCATCATCACCATCATCATCATCATAATTATCATCATCAACGTCATTATCCTCATCATCATCTTCATCATCGTAATCATCATCAACATCGTCATCATCATCTCAACCTCATCATCGTCATCATCATCATCATCATCACCACCACCATCTCAACCTCAACATCGTCATCATCATCATCACCACCATCTCAACCTCATCATCGTCATCTTCACCATCTCAACCCCATCATCGTCAACATCATCATCATCATCACCACCACCATCTCAACCTCAACATCGTCATCATCATCATCACCACCATCTCAACCTCATCATCGTCATCTTCACCATCTCAACCCCATCATCGTCAACATCAAAGTTATTACCATCATCATGGTGTGCCGTTATATGTCCACAGGGCTCGTAGTCTATTCTTAAATTCCTTTCTATACTGTGCAATTGTTTCACTATCACTACTGGAATCCGGTAAAGCACCATTGAGAATAAAGTTCATTCTTGTGTTAGTTCGTTTTCTCATCTAAGTTAGTTCTGTGGATTCCTTTGGACGTATCCGCTCTCTGAATCCTATTTAAGTGCATGTGTGGTGATTCTCTATTCGCACTTCTAACGAAGTGCCCAGTAAAACGCATTATTTTGTGTCTTGTAACTGTTGATAGCGTCGGCTTTTAAGACAAGTGTCTAAATTTTTTTTTGCTTTTATTCATTTCGTCCGATTTAAAATTAATCAGTTTTATTAGATATTCGTGGTTAAACGCTCGCACACATATATATATATATATATATATATATATATATATATATATATATATATATATATATACACACACACACACACACACACACACACACACACACACACACACACACACACACACACACACACACACACACATGCTAGAGCAGTGGTTTTAAATCTGGAGGCTTGGGGACACACTGAAGTTTCAAAGGGGCGGTGGAGGAGTTAAAAAATGTTGAAACGAGTGCGTTTGTAATTTGTTATACAGAAGTAAAGGTGGTATCAAAGAAAAAGAATTATTCCTAAATGTGTAATAAAAGTAAATGGTGGTATTTTGGGACAACTACAGAAATTTAAGTATCTGGGCACATGGATATCCTCAGATGGAAGCTGCATTACTGAGATAACAAACAGAAAAGGACAGGCAAAAACTGCATTTTATAAAATGAAGAACATCTAATGCAATATATCTCTGTCACTGAAGGTTAGAAAAAGAATACTTGCTTCCTACATGCATCCAGTTTTAACATATGGCTGTGAGTCCTGGACAATCGGTCGGCAGGCAAACAATTTCTTGAAGCCTCCGAGATGTGGTTTAACAGAACAATGCTTAAAATACCTTGGACAGCCAAAAAGAGCAACCAAGAGGTTTTGACAGAAAAGGAGCGGCGAACGAAAGACGAGAAGAAAGAAAAGGAGCCTGAAGACAACTTATCACAGAGACAGTCATCATTTTTTCGGCCATGTTATGAGACGAGGAAAAATGGAATATGTTGCGACCACTGGAAAGATCTGTGGAAGGAGGGATAGAGGAAGACAACGAGAGAAGATTCTTGACAGTCTTGTTGCATGGCATGGAGGTTTGTCAGCATACGAACTGATACATGCTGCTGCAGGAGATCGCGGATTGTGGAAGAGGCATGATCGCTCACGCCAGTCGGCAAGGCACCTGATAATGAAACACTGTTTTAATTTACACCTGGGGAAACCTGAACTAGCAATTACTTCACAAAGAAACCATTCGTCCCCAGTGTATATTCTTGAAGTCTGAGCACGGCAGCTACAAGACGTGGATGCTGGGCTTTGCCTGTCACAAAGAAAGTTTCAGTGGTTTTAGTCTCACAATATGCACGGTTTGGAGTATTGAGCATAAATCCTCAAAAATTTTATTAATATCCAGAAACAATTTAACCCAACAGAAACTATCTCTAGTTTTTAAAGAGATTTTTAAATCTTGCAATACCATGCTTAAATTTCTGTAGGAGAAGGTTTAGAAAAAGAGAGTTCTCAGTTTTCGGTTAGTGGCATGGGTGTCGCAGAGTTGAAAGACTGGGGTCTCAAGCTATAAAAACAAAACCACCGTCTGTTTTACCACATTTTTAGGGCGGTTTAGACAGGGGATGTGGTGGGGATGTGATGAGGATGTGGTGGGGATGTGGTGTGGATGTGATCAGGATGTGGTGGGGATGTGGTGGGGATGTGGTGTGGATGTGATGAGGATGTGGTGGGGATGTGATGAGGATGTGGTGGGGATGTGGTGTGGATAAGATGAGGATGTGGTGGGGATGTTGTGGGGATGTGGTGGGGAAGTGGTGGGGATGTGGTGAGGATGTGGTGGGGATGTGGTGAGGATGTGGTGGGGATGTGGTGAGGATGTGGTGGGGGGTGGTGAGGATGTGGTGAGGATGTAGTGGGGATGTGGTGGGGACGTGGTTGGGATGTGGTGAGGATGTGGTGGGGATGTGGTGAGGAGGTGGTGGGGATGTGGTGAGGATGTGGTGAGGATGTGGTGGGGATGTGGTGAGGATGTGGTGGGGATGTGGTGGGGATGTGGTGAGGATGTGGTGGGGATGTGGTGAGGATGTGGTGGGGATGTGGTGAGGATGTGGTGGGGATGTGGTGAGGATGTGGTGGGGGTGGTGAGGATGTGGTGGGGATGTGGTGAGGTTGTGGTGGGGGTGGTGAGGATGTGGTGAGGATGTGGTGGGGATGTGGTGGGGATGTGGTGAGGATGTGGTGGGGATGTGGTGAGGATTTGGTGGGGATGTAGTGAGGATGTGGTGGGGATGTGGTGGGGATGTGGTGGGGATGTTTAATTGTGCCCCAGCCAGACAAACTCCCTTTAAAAGCTTACTATACTTGGGGCCGAACCTAAGTCTCACACATGAGTGCCCAAGGTTGTAGCTGTTCAGCCAGTCGCTCCTGGCCTCACGCTAAAATATTTCTATATAGCAGCAGTTAATACACAGTAGCGACCTCCACTGTGAAGATGACAATATAACAAATGTTTATGATTAGTTACAATCATTTGTTGACATTTTATTTATACGCAGCTACGCGCTTTCGGCATCACTTAAAATATCCAGAGCATGCAGAATATCAAGAAACACAATTTTTGTTAAGAACACCATGTCAACACAGTGCGAATACGAAAAACAACACAAACATCTTATGGAAATCAACAGCTAAAGACATCCAGTTTCACATACATCATTTTCAAGAGATAAAATGTCGTTGAAATTAAACACAGACACAAGTAAGCCAGATCACCAGGGAGACGCTAACTTTATTACGGAGCATAAATGAGACACTAAAAAAAAAAACATTACTTAACACAGTTTCTTTGCTCATCCTATGCTTTTGGTGCAGGACCCTGGTATTAACAATGCAGAAAACAAGAAACATCATAGCGAACAGAAATATATCGAATGAAGCTTAACGTAAGAAAGTGAGAGGTAATATGATATAATGGCACATGAAAACTCTTTGGCACATTATTAATAAATAATAAATACAATAGAAACTCTGACTTAAAGAAAGCTATATGGAAAAAAAGGGGGCGGGGGACGAGCACAAGAACAACCGAACGTTTTAACCAAAGTTTTTCATGAAGTAAACAATTGGTAATACGCCAGTAGGAGTGACTGTAGTAAACCCGATATCAAGATATACAAAATCCACAACACAGATTCTGACGAGAACACTCAGTGGAAAGAACAACAGAGCTTCTAGAAAACTCAACGATTTAGCGCATCCTTTCTATTTCCTCTGTTAAGCTTTCTAATCACAGTTTGGCTTTTATTAGTCTTTGCTCTGTAACCTGCTTCCAAAGTTCCTATCTACGAAGTCTCCATTGTGGGGCGCTCCTTCCCCTCTCCAAGCCCAGAAACTAGATGAATGTCTATAACCGCAAAAATGTTAGTTGCGTTTCCTTTACGAAAATTTGAGAACCAGCCTCAGCTTCTGTTGGTTACTGGGGGTTTTTCTAGGCTAATTTTACATTCTGTAGTTTGTCACTGTCCTCTAAACTGTTTGCCCTCAATGCCACTATCGATACCAACGCAAGGCGATGCCGTCAAAATCGCCTCCAGCGGGAATCGAATCCGGCACCCCGACATTACAAAGCGCTCTTGCAACGCCTCACCCACAGAACAGGCACATCGTAAAAGATGACCAATTGAGGTTCACTGAAATTAGATGTGTTAGGCCGAAAGGTGCGGGTATCACATCCTAGCAGCTTAATAGGCAATCCTCTTTTTGCTCAAACGTCAAAGAAGTTTTCGAAGCCCTCAAACCAACGCTCAAGGGAACTAAACCGGCATTTACTAAACAACCACTAAACACGTAAATCAACTATTTCACTAAATAATGATAAATATTCCAAGATTACCAGTAAGATAACTCACAGCAAAGCATCCAAAGGTAATATAAGTAGCCACATAGAAACAAAGTAAGACATGATTCCGAAATGGAATACAAAGAATGTCTTAAACTGACTGGATCATTTAATTGAGAACATCGAAAAACGCACTTCTACACACACTATACGTACGTATAAACACACAGTGAAATAACAAATTCATTTATAGTTCAAGTTCATTAGAAATGAAATAACAAGAACTATACGACTAAAGAATACATAAGAGTTTGTGTGTCATTACGAAATCCCACAACGAATATAATACAGCAGATGTTTATTTATTATAGCTGAGCCTGCACTCAGTTGACCGTGGGCTCCATTAGAGCCTCGGACAAAATTTTAGGAGTCCGTGTTGTCGTTTACAAGCCCGTCAACTTTATGATGCAATCCCTGTTGGGATACATTTTATTCTTCTTCGGTTGTCTATCCCCTAATGGAGCATAGGCCCTCAACCAGCTTACGCCAAGTCGTTCTATCCATCACAATTTTATGCAGTTCACCTAATGTCCTCTCCGTCTTTTTTAACTTCATTCCGTAACTCCTTTCTCCGTGTCTTTTTGTGTGTGAGTGTTTCTGCCATGATTTCTATGCCCTTGTGGGCTTCAGTGCAACGATATTCTAGTTATATTGTTCTCAGGTTTTCTCAGCGTGTGGCCAATCCAACGCCAGCGTCTTTTCTTCACTTCTTGGTCCACTGGAACTTATTTAGGTCTCTCCTAAAGTTTAACATTAGTGATTCTATCATACCTTTTATCCCTTCTGTTATTCGCAGGCACCAGTTAATGACTGTTTGTAGTTTATCAGTAACTTCCTTAGTTGTTCTCCATGTTGCCACTCCACACAACAGTACTAATTTAAGATTAGAATAAAAACATGTTCAGTATTAGTTTTAATTTCATTTGACCTCCACAAATTTCCCAGTGCAATAAATATGACTAGACGTGTAGCGGCAAGACGCTTCCCTGCCGATCCGAGGGTAGTGGGTTCAGACCCTGACTGAGCCGGATCTGTCTTTTTCGTATAATGATCTTAACTCTCAGGTCGACCCAACCTTAAATGGGTACCAGATAAAGTCTTGGGAGCTGAAAGAGGCCGTATGATATTGATCACATCCCTCATCAAGTGCCGATTGATCGATAAAATATAAATCTAGCCCAATATGAGCAAAACGTCTGAGGGAGGGGAAAAGGGTCCTTTACTTTTTACATTACTCTGAACATAGCAGGGATCTGAGGTCTTATCTGTGACACACTGAAGGAACTGTGGCAAACTGAAGGAACTGTGGCAAACTGATCGAACTCTGACAAACTGATCGAACTGTGACAAACTGATCGAACTGTGGCAAACTGTGACAAACTGATCGAACTGTGACAAACTGATCGAACTGTGACAAACTGATCGAACTGTGACAAACTGATCGAACTGTGGCAAACTGTGGCAAACTGATCGAACTGTGATAAAATGATCGAACTGTCATAAACTGATCGAACTGTGGCAAACTGATCGAACTGTGGCAAACTGATCGAACTGTGACAAACTGATCGAACTGTGACAAACTGATCGAACTGTGGCAAACTGTGGCAAACTGATCGAACTGTGATAAAATGATCGAACTGTCATAAACTGATCGAACTGTGACAAACTGTGGCAAACTGATCGAACTGTGGCAAACTGATCAAATTGTGACAATGATCGAACTGTGGCAAACTGATCGAACTGTGACAAACTGGTCGAACTGTGGCAAACTGATCGAATTGTCACAAACTAATCGATAACGTTACTCGTGCATTAACTTCTCACTAATTAACTGTTATTTTTACTTCAGCCGGCGACTCTTTTCGATCAACATGACAACCGTCTGCTCTTTTGATGAGTGAATAACGTGTCAAGAACCTTTATGTGGTCCAGAGGACAAAGCGCAATCTCATTCAGTGTGAATGCCTCACTAGATCGGACATTCAAGCACTCAAATTCTCACCCCATACATGTATACACAAATACGGAAAAACCCCCGATTAACATACAGTATGTCACCGTAAGTATAAGCTCACCAACAAAGGCCAGTTATCCACACCTAGTGATATGCACCCCTGTAGATGGATAGGATCACACGTGTCTTTTGCAGTATTAGATGTAATACCACCAATAGCGACATTGATCTTTTTATGTATTTATCTTGTGGCCTCATTTTGATTGCATGATTTATATGTTGGTTCAGTTCCCAGTAATGGCGAGGCAAACCAATTGTAGTATTATTCATCCCTGTGTGGGTTCCTGGGCCCTGTTTTGGGAAAAACAAGAACAGATCTGCCGCTTCCCTAACAAGCATGTCGTAGGAGTCGACTAATTGGGGACCTCCTTCTAAATCGGAGTACATCTGCCTGAGACGCAAGGAACCACAAGCCTGCATACAAATAAGCCAGATCTCTGAAACGCATGTGCACGCAACACCCAGGTTTTGGAGCAATAGTAAAATTCGGAGGTGGACGAACATCCATAACTTTTCCCCGGAGTTTACAGCCAGTGAACGCGAAGAAGTATAATTTGTCAAAATGTCGAATCGTTGCAGTCTAAAACAAAATGGACGTGTATATAATACTTTAATTGTTGAAACCCCAGATATTACACTCACTCTAGTGCTGACTCAAGTTTCAAAGAGATTCACATTCGCTTCATCTGAATCACAAATAACGACGAAAGATAAAATGTATGAAGACGAAAGATATTACTATTTGCAAACGGCAACTGCATTAAAAATGGATACACAGAGCTTGCCGACTGTATGGTTTCGAGTTCCAGACAGCCGAGTGGAATTTTAATGTTGACCGTAGGCTACACAGTCGACACAGTCTTAAATGCATTCAAGGAAAACAAAATCGTGCTCTTGACCACGTGATTCCCCCAACTTCCAATAAGTTTACACCAGTAATAATAAAAAAATAACTTTGAAGAGGCAGAGAAAAAATACAACATCCTAAGCACTATTAACAAGAACCTTGAGGAAAAAAAAAACCCATTTATATTAATCCAAAGATTAAAAAAAAAACCATAAAAGAAACAGTCACCAACAACCAACAACTAGTAGTTCAGTTTCTTAAAATCAGTGTCATTGCTGACCCTTTTTTTTTCTTGATGATATCTATTTTTTTTTTTTTTTTTGGGATATACATATTTGGAATATTTACTAACCATGCCGTCCCCATGTGGGATGCACTTTTTCGTTTTTTGAAGCCCCACCCTGACTTTTTCCGGGAGCCGTAAATATAGCCAGGCCACAAATATAGCCTAACAACTGAACAGGGTTTTTGGGACCTCTCAATGGGAGATCCTCCTCTGCATGGTGGCACTTTGTGTCACCGGGCGTTTATCGCTTTGTTTGATGTCGAGGTGGGGTACAAATCCCAGACAGACAGACAGACAGACAGACAGACAGACAGACAGACAGACAGACAGACAGACAGACAGACAGACAGACAGACAGGACAGGACAGGACAGACAGACAGAGAGACAGAGAGACAGACAGACAGACAGACAGACAGACAGACAGACAGACAGACAGACAGACAGACAGACAGACAGACAGACAGACAGACAGACAGACAGACAGACAGACAGACAGACAGACAGACAGACAGATATTATCTGATGTTTTAGGCAGGAAAATTTATTTCGCAGCATAACTGTAAAACACATAATCACACACACAAAATCGCTAACTGTACTTTAATAAGACAAAATATGAAGAAAATATTAACCTTAGTAACCAAACATAGAAATTTACCTGCACATGATTTGGTTAAGAGTCGCTGCACATAAATATCTGAATAAATGCACCAGTCTCTTCCTGCATACAGCATAGAAACGATCTCAGAATACACTGTGGCATCATCGGACATCTAGGTGTGTATTCAAGAATCATCCATTCCAACGTTTTGTGTGTGTGTGTGTGTGTGTGTGTGTGTGTGTGTGTGTGTGTGTGTGTGTGTGTGTGTGTGTGTGTGTGTGTGTGTGTGTGCGGTTACGTCTCTAGGAAGTTATTATCGCAGAGTCTGTCTCCGTCGTCTATGACGCTGTGGTCGCTTGATTTCGCAGCTGCAATGAATCAGGGTAATTGTATGATTCCCAGTCGGCGCAAATAACATTTTACACGTTTGACCAACTACAAACAAATCAGTCAGAGAGCAAATAAATAACCTTAGCTGACGCTTGGTGGAAGACGCTTGGTGGAGGACGATTTGGTGGAAGACGTTTGGTGGAAGACGCTTGTTGGAGGACGCTTTGTAGAAGAAAAAAAAGCATGGCTACAATTACTCTCCACTCCCCCCCCCTCCCCCATTCCCCCCCCCCCCCTCCCCCCTCCCCCCCCCCCCCCCCCCCCCCAAGAGACATTAGTACGCGATTACGCATACTGGATTATTTAAATCATTAAATTCAGTTTACAAAAATAAAAAGTATAGCATGGACTAATTTGTTGAATGGACCCAAAAAAAAAAAAAAAATTGTACCCCTCTTCGCCCTTAAATAGGCAGCTGACACACCATTTCGGGGTTTACAGCTAGACTGCAATATCTGCCCATTTTGTCCTAACGCCTGATTTCAGCAAAAAACATTAATTAGTCGCCTTTTCGAAAGCTATCGTACCCGTTGATCATCTTTGCTTGACCCTAACGTACACACAGCAGGATATCTGATATACTGCTGCCAACGGAACTGAAGGGATCTTACTTTTTCCACAAGCCCGAAATTACCCATATCGTTTACAATCAATGTACTCAGTTGCGTTGTATTCATCACATATTTCAGAAATTCAAAGATACGTCATAAATGATCTTAGAAAATTGATTGGCCACGTTTGTCGATCTGTTAACGGCTTCTGCAAATGTCCAGCAATTTATCCGGCTAGAGTTATCACGAACATCTAAAATTGCTGGGTGGCTTTTGTGAACTCTAAAAAAAATCGTTCAGATGAAGTAATTCTCTCTTCCAGTTTGCGGTCCTGTTCTAGCATCGTCAGAAGCCAGGGGAGTGCAGTATTTAGACCAGTGGCTTACAATTCTTTTCTGAGGTGGCACCTCTCTTAAGTATATAGCAAACCCCCCCCCCCCGACCCTCGTCCCCTCACCCCCTACTCCATTCGTCTACCTTTCGCTTTTAAAAATTGCTATAAAACATATAAACCTGAAGATAAAGAATGCCCATTACCCAATTAGTAATGGTAATATTAATAATAATAATCGCACTGGCTACACATAGTCATTAAACAGCGTGCACTGTTCAAAAAGACACTTTTCACACCAATCACAGACCAGCTGACACCGATCGATGATGCTGTCAACATAACGTCTGCTACATTGACTTCATAGAACAGTTTCTAGTACTCAGTTAAGTCTGGGTCGATCTGGCAGTCAAAGGCAGCTAAAAAAAAAAAAAAATTATTGTTAAAACCATCATGATGAAACGTGGCCACTCTGAAAACGAGTATCAGAAGAACTGCCTAGACATCGCCATTTTGTATTGCAACTCATTTCCTCCACCATGCCCAGTGTTGCCACTTTTATTTGACAAAAAATATCCAAAACGGTGTCAAAAATATCTAAAAAGATCTAAATCTGAGTGAAAAAGATCTAGAAAAAAACATCCATATTGAAAAAGTCAACAATTACATAGCTTTTGTTATGACTTACCCTACATAATCATGTCTTATTTTCACTGATGTCTACCTCACAAGATCCACAGGATAAACTTAGATTGGATAATGAAGTTGAAGCTTCAGATCCAAAATGACCCTGGTATGCTTTAGCTGTTCAAATTTCTTTATAAGTGGAACAGTAGGCTTATTTCTCTAGTCTCATCAGGCCGAATTTTAATGGCACGATAGCATTTAAGAGGTCAAATTTCATCCGGTTTTTTAGGTTAGATTTGATATAATTCCTAGCACTGGAAACTCTTTCTACGTCAGCATTTGAGTGGGGTAGTATCATGGTAGACATGGCACTTTAAAGAGCTTACAGAATGGACTGTTTGATGAGGCATCTTTAAACTGTCTCACTTCACTCCAAAACGCTTTAGTTTCTGTTTTGTTTGTCCATTCAGCTAACTTTATTTTGGTTAACTGATATTCTGCTTCCGCGACACTATTATCAGTAGCCCCTAAAAATTTCATAACTTTACAACATTTAGGTATGTCCTTTATTGGCTGAAGAATGTTGCTCACAGAAAAAGTGAAATATTTTTCAAAACATCTAGATTTTCAGGAAGTCTCTGCTTCAGTTGCTTCAATAATGAGATAAGGAAATCTTGACAGCGTTTTCTTAAGTTGTTCACTTCATTCTCTGTTAACAGTCCTTTTGTTTTTAAATAATCAATTTTTTTATTCGATTTAATATCCAAGGTGTGGCTTAGGAGCCAAAAAGCTCTTTATAGTGCAAGTGAGCAAATCAGCTTTAGAAGTTGGCAACACCAGTCTTTTACCGAGTGAAATAGCAAGGTGAGATCATCAAGTAATTTAACTTTATCAATAAGTTTAGATTCGAACAGTTTGTTAACATTTTGCACTTCCATTAGGATAGGTTATAAAAAGAGAATGAATGACAAATTTTTTTTCATCACTGTACATTCCATATAGTATTTCAGCTGTGTCGCACTTTTCACTTTGTCTTGTTATTTCAAAGTGTGTCTTCAACTTCAGCCATTGCTTCATAATTCTTTCAACAGCTGGTTAACTTGATAACCATCTAGTTTTGCAATCTGACAGAAATTTCGGTGGTGTGGTACCATCATTCAAGGCTGTATATAATGTATTGTATTGCTGTTGTCTGACAAATGATTTGGAAAACCAGTAAAGTGTTTCAGCAATAAGGTATTCAATATTCCTTGGTAAATATTTAGATGAAGCATGTGATAATGCTAGCTGCAATGAATGACGCATACATTTTATAAGTATTAACAATGGGTTAGCTTCCTTCAACTTGGCATAAACGCCATTGTTTATACTAACCATCACTGAGGCATTATCAGTACCAATTACAGCCAAATTCTTCAGGCCCAACTGTTTGCTGATTAAAAGGTCCTTCAGATCCTAAACTATACTTTCTACATCACACTTTTCAAATTGAACTAGTCCAAGATTTTTTACAAATCGATCAAATGGTCACAGTTTGAATTGCGCAGTGACAAATTAAAAACATTGCGACTGATACTTCAACTTTTGATGATTCATTTATCAGTATAGTTCTGAAAACAGATGTCAGCGGTGTAATATCTTTAAATGAAACTGCAGTGTTATGCTTTTTAGTCTCTGCATGACTCTTTGCGTTTTGTATTTTCGCTTTAATTTCACTCTTGCAGTACTTACAACAAGCTTTGGTCACATCCTCAGTTTTTAATTTTGTCATCATGCAACCACTCTTTCCAAATTTTTTGCTCATGCTTTACTTTTGGCATGTTGAAAGGTTTTTTCAAAGTAAAAGCCACATAAGAAGGTGAGCAATTATTTTTTTTTTAAATCACATGAAAAACAAACGCAAAGTCAGCACGGTTGAAACAAAGCTAGTATGATTTACGCGCGTTTTTATTAATCAGTACCGGGGCTGCCATATATTTGTGCGTTGACCCCAGTGAGAGTTCAAAGTTCAAGTAATGGCAGTTGTCACAATGTACGTGCCTGACCAAAACAAAAATATTGTAGTAAATATTTTACACAGTAATTATTAAATTGACAATGAAAGAGAAAAAAATCTGTAAAATATCTAACTCCATATGAAAAGTATCTAGAAAAATATTTACGATCTAAACGTCAAAAACAGTATCAAAATGCAATGAAAAAAATCTAAATTTGGATATAAAAGATCCAAAGTGGCAACACTGACCATGCCTTCCCGCGCTCTCCGCCCCCCCCCCCCCCCCCCCCCCCCCCCCCGCCCCCACACGCACACACCCCATTCGCCACCTTCAGCATACAAATGTGTGACTCCGTCGTGCGCCGCGTACTTTCACTGTGTTAACAGGATTGCCAAACCTCCATTTTGGTCCGTCCATGTTTGATCGAAGAGACCTTAATGCAATTTCTGTAATTTGTTTCACTACGTGTGATTTAGTTTAGGGATCATCTTGGCGCTTTGACGTGCTTGCGATTCTACAAGACTTGGTGTTAATCATTGCCGTGTGACGAAATACGTTGTTTTTACAAACTAGGAGAGGGGTGGAATGAGTGAAGACGTCCCTTTTAAAATTTGTTAAAAGTAATAACGACAGAGATGGAATAACAGAAAGAATAAATTAACAAACTAATTAAATGTTTAAAGGGTCACACACTGGAGACACAGGCTAATACATACATGCGCACATAATACATACATACATGCGCACATAATACATACATACATGCGCACATAATACCTACCTACCTACCTACCTACCTACCTACCTACGCACGCACGCATGTACAGACAGACAGACAGACAGACAGACAGACAGACAGACAGACAGACAGACAGACAGACAGACAGACAGACAGACAGACAGACAGACAGACAGACAGACAGACAGACAGACAGACAGACAGACAGACAGACAGACAAGATATGCACATATAACAGACAGCCAGCCAGCCAGCCAGTCAGACAGCCAACCAGCCAGACAGACAGACAGACAGACAGACAGACAGACAGACAGACAGACAGACAGACAGACAGACAGACAGACAGACAGACAGACAGACAGACAGACAGACAGACAGACAGACAGACAGACAGACAGACAGACAGACAGACAGACAGACAGACAGACATTAATTTAATCTTGACTTTCTTGTTTTCATGTATCAATTATAATAATTCTAATCATATTTCTACATTAAAATGAAACAAAACTAAACAAAATTCCCTTACAGTTTCCAGAAATAGCACATTCAGTCTGGTGCACAAAAGGTGCACCATCTGTCCCCTCGCTGACTTGTAAACATGGAATGTCCCAGGACGTATGTTTCCAACCCTACAGGTGATTATCAACATACGTCTGTGCTAAATTCTCCGAAACTAATGGGGAGTTGTAATAAACATTAGTAGATTACGGGAAGAGGCGAAAAATGAGACAGAATGTAACATAGACAGTGCATTTGGGAATTTGATTGGTTATACACAATTAAACAAACATGCAGCCTGTTTCGGGTGGGTTACTGTTAAAAAAGCTGGACGGTAAACTGCAAAAAAAAAAAAAAAAGACTTTTGAGAAGAAAAAAAGGGAGGGGCGGGGGGGGGGGGAGGTGATGGCTAACTAATTGTTGCCTATAAGCTGCAACGTGAAGATAGTCTGGAGCTAACACGTAATAACTTCATGGCTTTAGTAGGATTCACAAGTATAACATATAGAGGATTGTGTGATTCCAGTAGGATTATCAAGTCATAAAATAATATAGGGGACTTCGTGACTTCAGTTGGATGACCAAATATACAGTTGGATGACCAAATATAAACGTACAGAGGACTGTGTGACTTCAGTTTGATGACCAAATATAACGTACAGAGGACTGTGTGACTTCAGTTTGATGACCAAATATAACGTACAGAGGACTGCGTCACTTCGGTTGAGTTTCCAAAAATAACGTACAGAGGACTGTGTGACTTCAGTTGGATGACCAAATATAACGTACAGAGGACTGTGTGACTTCAGTTGGATGACCAAATATAACGTACAGAGGACTGCGTCACTTCGGTTGACATACCAAAAAAAACGTATAGAGGACTACGTGACTTCAGTAAAATTACCAAATATAATGTACAGAGGACTGCGTCACTTCGGTTGACTTACCAAATATAACGTACAGTGGACTGCGTCACTTCGGTTGTATTATCAAATAAAACGTACAGAGGACTGCGTCACTTCAGTAGGTTTACCAAATATAACGTACAGAGGACTGCGTCACTTCGGTTGACTTACCAAATATAACGTACATAGGACTGCGTCACTTCGGTTGGATTACCCAAATAAACGTACAGAGGACTGCGTCACTTCGGTTTACTTACCAAATATAATGCACAGAGGACTGCGTCACTTCGGCTGACTTACCAGTTATAACGTACAGAGGACTGCGTCACTTCGGCTGACTTACTAAATATAATGTACAGAGGACTGCATCACTTCGGTTGACTTACAAATTATAACGTACAGAGGACTGCGTCACTTCGGTTGACTTACCAGATATAACGGACAGAGGACTGCGTCACTTCGGTTGACTTACCAAAAATAACATTCAATGGACTGCGTGACCAGCTGTATTACCAAATATAACGTACAGAGGACTTTGTGACTTCAGCTGGACTATTAAATTATACAATAAAGAGGGCTCTACAACTCTGATAGGATTACCAGACTATAACATGTAACAGCCAAAGTGTCGTCAGCAGAAACAGCAAAAATAAGATCCCGAAAATACTTTGGGTAGATTTATAACTCACAATTTTGCCCAGACAGCCCCATTTTGCTACTCTGTTCCATTTCCAAGTGCTGAGGATTTTTTAACGTGTGCAACATTACACACGGGCGTCCGGTCTTACTACATAGAGACCGGGGGAAATTAGTAGAATTCATCCTGAAATAAATCCCAGCCTTCATCGGGGTCTGAATCCGGGACCTCCAGCACAGAAGACGAGGATCGACTTCATTGCATCGGATGTTTATCCATCAGGCTAGAATCACAGAGCTGGGGTTTGTTCTGCAACGTTCTGTAAAGCTAATCTTTCAGCCCGTGGTCCGTGGACTGCTGGTGGGCCGCGGAAAAGTCCAGATGGGCTGCGGAAATTTCCAGGTGGGCCGCAGACAAATCTAGATGGGCCACAAAAAATTCAAGTTGTGCTGCGGAAAAATCCAGTAGGGCCTCAGAAAAGTCCAGATGGGCGGCCGGAAAGTCCAGGTGGGCTACCAAAAAATGTAAAATCCTGTAAATCTTTATGCTAGGTAGTTTTTCTCTTTCAGGATTGCAGTGTGTGGGAGTAACATCTCAAGAACGAGTCTCAAACAGGCACAGGCGATATTTAGCACAAGGCAGTCTTTAAATACTTTTTTTTTTGAAAACTGATTATCATGCAATAATAGGGATGCTTCGAGCAGAGTGGCAAGCTTCACTGGAAGGTCACGGGTGGTGAGCATACTTTGGATCTTTTTTCCAGGCCATGCCAGCGTAGTGGGTAATGAACAGGCAGACCGATTGGCTTGATCCGCACCACGGTGGTGAATTGATAAATGACAAGGCAGATTTGGTCAAGGCCCTTTGGGAACAAGCAACGGAATCAGTAGAGAAACAAGATTGTTATGGCTGGAGAGAACGAGGCACCTAGGTGTAACCAGAGGGTCTGGGCGGCTGACTACACTCATAGGAAATACAAGACAGACATATAACCAGATTATGACCAGTACATCCAGTACTGGAACTCTGCGCTGGCTGCTGAAGATGAGGACGGAATATGCATGGGAGTGCTGTGATGTCAATTCTTGACTCAACGGAACTGATTATCACACAAAAAAGAAAAGCTCATCAAGTTGTCTTCTGCTGTCAGTCTTGTGTCCAGATATAAAATAATCATTGTCAGAGTTAGTCTTCTGCTGCTGGTCTTGTGTCCAGATATAAAATAATCATTGTCAGAGTTAGTCTTCTGCTGCTGGTCTTGTGTCCAGATATAAAATAATCATTGTCAGAGTTAGTCTTCTGCTGCTGGTCTTGTGTCCAGATATAAAATAATCATTGTCAGAGTTCTGAATATCACTCGAAAAAAGTATACCGATGTTCTCAGTTCTAGAGCTATAAGACTACATATCATTTTTCGACTTCCTTCTTGATGGGAAAAGACTTTCTCAGCCATATCAAGCGAAATCGAAAGAGTGTCATTGTAGCTACAATGCTTCTATGTCAGAAACAACGCAGCAGAAGGTATCACATTAGCTGAAAATGGTAAATTCATTACATCGGATAAAGCAAAAGAAACCACTGTCCGCATTTGCTTGTTGTTTCTGCGGTTGGTAAACTGTCAGACGGATCGAGAAACGATTTTTTTTCACGTGTTCGTGGACAACAGGTGTAAAGAAAAGGTCGACAAACACTACTGTAACGGACACAAGACTAACTTTGTTTAGGTGTGTCACTGTAAAACGGCTGTAACGGACACACGACTAACTTTTTTTAGGTGTGTTACTGTAAAACTGTTGTAACGATCACACGACTAACTTTATTTAGGTGTGTCACTGTAAACTGCTGTAACGGACACTCGACTAACTTTATTTAGGTGTGTCACTGTAAACTGCTGTAACGGACACTCGACTAACTTTATTTAGGTGTATCACTGTAAACTGCTGTAACGTACCCTCGACTAACTTTATTTAGGTGTCACTGTGAAACTGCTGTAACGGACACTCGACTAACTTTATTTAGGTGTGTCACTGTAAAACTGCTGTAACGGACCCTCGACTAACTTTATTTAGGTGTGTCACTGTAAAACTGCTGTAACGGACATATGACTAAACTTTTTTAGGTGTGTCACTGTAAAACGGCTGTAACGGACACATGACTAACTTTATTTAGGTATGTCACTGTAAAACGGCTGTAACGGACACACGACTAACTTTATCTAGGAATATCACTGTAATACGGCTGTAACGGACACAAGACTAACTTTATTTAGGTGTGTCACTGTAAAACGGCTGTAACGGACACATGACTAACTTTATTTAGGTATATCACTGCAAAACTGCTGTATCGGACACATGACTAATTTTATTTAGGCATGTCACTGTAAATATACTGTAAAGGACACAAGACTAACTTTATTTACGTGTGTCCCTGCAAAACGGCTGTAACGGACACACTACTAACTTTATTTAGGTATGTCACTGTAAAACAGCTGTAACGGACACATGACTAACTTTTTTTTAGGTATATCACTGTAAAACGGCTGTAACGGACACACGACTAACTTTATCTAGGTATGTCGCTGTAAAACTGCTGTAACCGACACACGAATAACTTTATTTAGGTGTGTCACTACAAAACGGCTGTAACGGACACACGACTAACTTTACTTAGGTGTGTCACTGCAAAACAGCTGTCCGACGGCTACGAGTTTCGCACAGATAGCTCCAGCTATCACACTCAGGAATCTCCGAAACATTTGTATTCGGAACTGAAGGACGGAATCTGAAGCCGAACGTAAAACCTTCAGAACGCAAGAGAAATAACCATTATGCTCCGCTCATTCACCATGTCGCTCCCACTAAAACTGGCAAGATAAGATGACAGATGTGGAGGCTCTATGGAAAACTGGCCTGATAAGCACCCGCATTAAAGTGCAAGTCTTAAATTATATGGTCTGAATATGCTGTTCTCACACCATAAATACAACGTTCTAACGACTATTCTACGGCGAACGAAAGCCACACAAATACAAGATGGTCGCAACGTAGAACCAGGAACCAGCAGTATCTGACCATTGTGAAACTGCTGAGAGAAAGACATTTGAATACTCGTACTTGCTCTGGGAGCCGCCTTGATGTATCTGGGACCATCACCTGCGGATCGAAAGGTCGCGGGTTCAGGTATCAAACATTTTTCAAAAATCGATTAGGCTGCCATGTCGACCTAGCCTTAAATAGGTAACAAATACAGTCTTAGGAAGTAAAGGTGACCGGTGTGATGCAGAACATATCACCCATCGGGTGACGATCAGTCTATATAATATAGTGAAAACAATGTTTACCAGTAATGAATTTTAATAATGCGGACACAAACAATACATTGCACAATTTATTGCCAGGCATATTTCGTTGTATCTCGTCAGGTGCGTTACAATTGAGTTACAATAACATAAAATGAAGCACAAAAACTGAATAAATCCAACTGAAATGCGAGTAGTTTCACGATGTGTCGGAAGAAACTAGCTCTTTATGCCTACAACGCCCGAAGGTGTTGAAAAAAAGTCCTTTCATACGTGTCCTGGTCTGTTGGATACACAAATAAGATTACAGCACTCTTAGAAAGGGACGAATACCCTACTAGATGTTTAATTTTGTAATGTGCGGAGATTAACATTTCCACGACATTAGGAGAGGGCTAAGTTGAGGCTGTAGTACTACTTCCATGATAATTTTCTTGGAAAACAAGTCTGGATAAAGGGTAGATGGAGCTAACTGTTTTGAATGGAATCTTTTAGAGTAAGTAGACATATAAATACAACTAACATGAAAATAGAAAAACTGACAGTAAGAAAATATTTTATGACAACCCTGATGTACTTAACATAACATTTCTTCTTCTTCTTCTTCGCATTCACCGGCTGTAAACTCCGGCGGAAAGTTGTGGTTATTTATCTACCTCCAGACTTTAGACTTGTTCCAGAATCCGCGTATTGCGTGCACAACCGTTTTACAGATCCGACTTATTTATATGCAGACATTTGGTTCCTTGTCTCTCAGACAGATGTACTCTGACTTAGAAGGACCCCCCCCCCCCCCCCCCTAGATAATAATCGACTCTCCCGACATGCGTGCTGGGGAGCCAGGAGGTCTATTCTTGTTTTGCCCACAATGAGGCTCCCTGAACCCACACGGAGAAAAATTACACATGATACTGCAGCAAGACAAAAAGCCAGAAGTATCACATACAAACTAGATTGCAGCCACCAAAAAGCAGTAACAGCGGATCATGAGGAAACAGTAATTTTATGAGACGCTGCATTAGGAAGATGCATTAGTGAACCGATCATGTCACGAATGATAACATTATTTCTGAGCCCGAGGGGAGTTCCCGTCCTCCTGCCCCCTCCAGACTAACCTAGTGATTATCAACATCGTGTGTCTAAACTGAAATACTGTACAGTAAGTGAAAGAGTGCATTTTGAGACGAGGCATGCACTCTTAGCGATGTAGGAGAAAATGAGCTTCCTCAGAAACAATCAACCAAACAACCAGTCAACCAACTAAAGGAATTATCAAACACACAAGGACAAAAAAATTAACCAAACGTTAACCAATAAATTAGCAAACAGTCAGACACCAAAATGAATTAACTGAACTCAACTGTTTCAGTATTCGCCGGCTGTCAACTCCAGCCCACATCGTTTTCCATATCTGGCATATTTGTATGTAGAGTGTTGTTTCTACATCTCCCAGGCAAATATACTCCAAACAGCCCTCATTAGTTGCTTTAACGACATCCTACTTAGCGGGAAGCAGTCTATCAATATCTCACCCCATCCCTATACCTATGGGTCCCCGGAACACACACACAAACCAAAAAGCCTAGATACAAACTAGACATAGAAAGCTCATTTGAGACATCAGGGAAAAAATGTTGGAGTTGGTGGAACATGGCAGGAAAAACGTTAAATGTTTTGATAGAAGTCTTTATCAACCACTTAAATAGTAATAAAATGCTACGCCCCGGGAGTGTCAAGTAGCAAAAGAAAGAGAACGGATTCCTTTTCTCCTGTTTTAGTCAAACAGTTACAGCTAAAAAGTTAAAGTCGAGTGATTTTATCTTATATGGCTCAGTCTCTCTGGACAGAACAGTCAACCACCTGCCGAGACATATCACAAGGCACGGTTTCTGTAACTCCAGCGACAATTGCGACAGAGCGATGTAATATATGGGCACTCGTTTTTAGCTGCTGTGAGAGAAGGTTCCACCTCCGGCTTTTCCCACACTCACAGACACACAGAAAACCACACACACACACACACAAACGGACAGACACAGACGTACTTAGTCCGGTGTCGTCTTAACAGCTTAATGGACTCTGGCCAAACCCCGGGCCCGCACGACAACCACTCACAGAAATGAAATGTTTATTAGTGGCAAGTCACTTGATATATAGACTGCAGATCAAGATTTGCATGGGGCCCCTATAATCGCGAGACCTTACGGCAGTTGCCCAGAGGGCCCATGCGTTAGGATGTCACAGCCCTGACCACTTGTTGAGTTTCCCAGTTACGAGATTGTATGTAGTCAATTCATTCCTGGATATCTTGCAGTCACCCCGATTTTTAATCAGTCAACAAACAACCAACCTTGACAAACAACCCTTCACCAAGATATTGAGACACACTGTTGTGCCATGGGAAATACTCTGCCATGGAAGCGAAGATGGAAGACAGACTTCACAAACACAAAGCGGTTAAATTGAAATAACAGAGAGCCAACTAATCTACAGTGAACACCAATACTCAAAACCTTTTCAGAGCTATGTCGCTTGTCAAGACGCAAAGAGTAAATCAATCAAGCCACGAGAGGTACCCCAGTGAACAGCAAGCAAGTCTGCTACTCTTCAAAGTATTCCTGAATGTTTTAATCTGTCTTTGAAAAGCTAGTACTTGCGTTATAACATAACACATACTACACAGGATCATTTAAGTTGTTGATGTTTCCAATAAGTTACCAAAATGGTCAAGTACCTAAACTGTAAATATTAAAATAAATTTCCTTCTTTCCGCTAACACACCATAAACACACACTTACACGAGTGCACACACATCTTTACACACACATACACTTACACACTAACTCGCGATTCCACCCACTTACACAATGTCTCCCAAGTTTGAGGTAGAAACTCTAACCTTTGACGAAGCCGCCATTCGTCTCAGTAGTTAGTAAACACATTTAAGTGATCATTCTTTATCAGCAGATGTATTTACAATTGCTGATGTAATAACAATAGAAAACAGGTTATGGGCACTTTGCACTCTCCATTTCAAAAACGCATTTTTCATTTACATGATCTCTTATTGATCGTTATGTAACTTTGGTCCCTTTTATGTGACAGTGTTCTGTATGCCTTTGAAAGTATAATAACAGCTATACAAATGTTGTGTATGCTTGCGTGACCCGGACAACTGATTGGCTCCATATCCTAAGATTTGCTGAATCCATATTATTAATCATTCGTGCCATAACAATCCATTCTGACCAATCCCCAACACAAAATGAGGCATACAACCGCCATTTTAATTCTCCCGGCAACGTTAAAGTGACATCGATTGCTTGTTTTATTACTTCTCTCACATCATGGTAAGTTATTTTAGTAAACTTTGAAAAGAAAAATATCAAGAAAAATATCAAAATACTTTGCATCTTTTCTCCAGGCTATCCCTGCGTGGTGGGTAATAAACAGGCAGACAGATTGGCTGGATCCGCACCACTGGGTGGTGAATGGATACATGACAAGGCAGACGTGGTCAAGGTTCTTGGAAAACAAGCAACTGAATCAGTAGAGAAAGAATATTATGGCCTGCAGAGAATGAGGCACCTGGGTGTAACCAGAGGGTCCGGCCGGCTCACTACACTCAGAGGAAATGCAAGACGGATTTTAACCAGATTGTGACCATCAGTATTGGAATTTTGCGCTGGCTGCTGAAGGTGAAGACGGAGCATGTATGGGAATGCCCCGAGTGCTGTGATGTCAATTCTTGACTCAACTCAACTCAAATCAACTGTGGTGATCATGCATTGCAATCACAAGTGTTGGAGAGCTAGAATAGCGCAGTGGCTAGACGCTTGCCCCGCCGGTCAGAAGGTCTGGGTTTGGAATCTGCATCAAGGCCTCGATTTACAATTGACCTATTGGTGCAAGAGTTGTAAGACAACGACGAGGACGCTACACTATGCACACTCTGAGAAGAAGCTATCAGGGAATCATTCACCAGACATTGAAATACGAAACGAATTGAGACAACGAGTACATCTGAGGTTAGTTGCGTATCCAGAACCAACCCCAGCGACCCCTGGCTGTTTGTGGTTTTTCTAGGCAAATTTACGTCCATTAGTTTGCCACTGCTTTCTGGATAGTGGGCCCCCTGATACCACATGGCCCACAGCTGGGATCGAACCCGTTACCCCGGTATTACGAAGCGTTCGCATCGACTTAGCCACAGAGCGTACGACTAAGATAAATCCTTAAGTAACTGTCAACGAGATAGTTCAGCTGTGCGGGAATGGATTCCACTCATGATATCACAAAGATTGCACAGGATACAAAGAAATAGGGGAAAATACGATGAGACCTATATAACACCTATTGGCAAACAGGAGGATGAGGAGAATGACTCACAGTTTGAACCAGGCTACCCTAGGTCCAGGAGAAAACGTGAAAGTAGCAGGGGTGTCGATTGCTTTACACAAAATATAGGTCGAGTCTTGCATACACGATGAACCAATTGTGTGGAAACAAATTCTTTACTGATTGTTTGACTTATCAGATGTTTTCAATGATCTCCAAACATGACGCCATTGTGTCCCATCAGTGTAAGTGACCATAATATCTTGAGCTGAAAACGTGATTTCCAACAAACATTTTAAGCTGTAAACGAGTCATCATGCCCGGCTCGCTAACGTAGTTGGCAAAAACTGACTTCGCGACGTCCGGGTGAACAACTCCTTGTGGTCCCGGTTTACGTCCGGGGGTAGGCAGAAAAGCCACATTTCTCCCATATTTACGGTATTTATCATGGAATCAAGGCCGAAAGGTTGCGATATCCATAGTATCGAGCCAAAGGGTTAACAACTCATGGTTTCTGGATATAAAAAATGGGATGTCCCAAGCAAGTCAGTTTACCCCATCCCAATTTCCCCTTTACCTACTTTTTCAGGTTCCCGGGGAACAGGTTAATAACTCGATCGACAATGGTTTAAATGCAGAACCATGGCTACCAAGAATTGAACACTACAATATGCTCTTTAACTGCAATGAAAAACATGCTACAGTAAAAATTCTCATTAATACATTTCAGGCATTAAACGTATTTAAACCTGGGCAATCTATTAAGGTCTACTAATACAATTTTTTTTTTATGTTCTATTTTCGAGTTTATTTCTTGCCCCCCCCCCCCCCCCCCCCCTAAAAAAAAAAACAGGATAATTTCTGTTGTTAAGCACGAATGGGACACATTGAAAGAACGGGACAGCCACGTTGAAAACGGGACATATGGTTACCAGCCCTATGTGCCATTTTATTTAAACCACTTACACACATGTCTCATTGTTTTTTTTTTTCCGACTCTTTCCCATAAAGGTTTGCAAGCAGTCAGTAAGTTTTCAACCATGCTTACAATAAAACGATGTTGACTGGTGTTCACAATCTGATTTACTCTAATCAATATCTGAGTTCCACCTGGGTCTCAAATGACGTCAGTCGGAGTCACAAGTCACAGTCATTACAGCCGAGGAGTGCAGCAGTTATTGTGTTCGCCTAAAGGCAGGGACCCAATGACTGACTAGCAGTTATCCCCTCCCCCCCAACCCCACCAGCTAATGTCGCCCTTGTGAGTTCCCGTGGAATAATAGCTAGACACTCTCATGCGAATTCGTACAGGTCTTGGGTTTTAGTCTTGATGGAACCGGATCTTTTTATTCTGTTCAAAAATGACCTTGGCTCACAGGTGCACCCATCATTAAATGGGTACCAGGTAAAATTCTGGGAAGTAAAGGCCGCCGGCGGGTTGTTGACCACATCACGCAGCGAATGCCCATCAGGCACTATATTCCGAATGTGACTGAAAGTGTTGAAAATGGTCCTTTTATTTACTTAATGTCGACATTGCCGAAGAAAAATGGCAAGTAAACAATTCGTAAACAGTTTTAGGGAATTGTCTGGTAGGAAAAGTTAAGAAGGAATGTATCACGTGTGAACAATTCACTAATCAAATCTAGGCAACAACATGTGTCATGTAACGCAGCTCCCGCACACACGCGTGCGCGCGCGCACACACACACACACTGTTGTATGCTAATCACGAACACACCACAGACAAAATAAAACTGTGATTGTGGGTGGCGATAATGAAGATAGCGCTGACAACTTCAATGATGATAACATGTCTATACGATTTCAAAAAGGAAATTTTTTCCATTACAGCGCGCCCGTCTTATCACAGCCGGGCGATATATTGATGAGCCGAGTTAACAGCTTCGCCACGAAGAATCCATTTTTTTCTCCCGCTAAGTGAACATTAGGAACACATTCTAGGAACACTTACAGGGCGAAAATTATTTCATTTTCCTGTATCTGCAACGGGGAAAGCAGAAAATAACTTTACAAAATCTCTGCTTTTGAGAAAAACTGCTGCCGGCTTGAAGAAATAACAACCACTGTCTAAGCCCATTATTGAAATTTGAACAGCGGGGGAAAATATGCATATACAACACTGCAATTCCGACAATGAACGATCGTGTGTTCTATCGAGGGTGAGATATGATTAAAACTATAGCAAAAAAAAAAGATCAATGTAAAACCATGTAATGAATAAGTGTCAAGATAAGAAAGTCGATAGTCGAAATTTCAGTTTCTTTCAGTTTTAAAGCAACCAGGTTATTTTGTGATTGCTCAGTTCAAGTGTCAGTGGAAAAACACTGGAAATGCCCTTAACTGTCATTTAAAAAAAAAAAAAAAATAATAAACAAGAAGTCCTAGTAAAATCAAGAAATATGCACACGCAGTCAACACCACAGCTTACAGTGTTGCACTAAGCACTTAGCTCAGTAGCTTAGACAAGGAAACCTTGGACTTTGGTCAGTATGTTCATTGAGAACGCGTTAGTAAATCATCAACAGAAGCCCACCTTCTCCATGACACCCAGCAGCATGACGATACAGGTGATGGCAGTAACGCAAGTGTTCGCGTAGCTACAGACACGCATAGGACCTCCACACCATACCTCCCTCCAAACTGTACTGTTTGGACGGAAAGAGGGGGGGGGGGGGGGGGCTCAATGTGTTAATTCTGTTAAAGTCACGAAGGACAGCCATATGCATACAAAATTTACCTAGCTAGGTCGGCAGTGGAGCTTACTGGGATAAACATTAATTACAGCCACAAGAAGTCACTGAGCTCTCTGTCAGTGCAACAAAAGCACAAATCGCTATGCTATTACTAACTAATTCATGGCTCAATGAGGCTTTCAAATGCGTACAAGGAGAGGTTGCATTGAGCTGATCCTCAGAGAATCAATACGCCATCAATAATTAACTGATACCACCGAATTTCGCGAAGGGGGATATCAATTAGAGCATTATAGCACATGTGAAGTACCGCTGTATAGTCTTAGTGTCAGTGTCAATGCTTGTCATCGTTCACAGCTGAATATGGTTTCACTGGGTGCGCGCGCGCGCGCGGCGTGTGTGGGTGGATGAGAAAGAGAGAGAGAGAGAGAGAGACACAAACACACACACATACAGAGAAAGAGAGAGAGACCACGAGTAACTGATGTAAAGGCTGCAGACCAGTTTCATGCCAAGGGCAAATCGAGCATATAGTGACAGCCCTATATTATTCTAGACCGATTAATTCTTGATAGATGGGGTGGTCAACATCCTACCAACCGCTTTTACTTTTTGTGACATTTCCAGGTAACTATTTTAGGCTGGGTAGAAAATTCACCCAGTATCCCCTTTGTATCGAATCAGCTCTGTCATATACCGAAACTTCAATGTAGGCAACACCGAAGCGTTCGCAATCAGGGCTTTTTAAATAGACAAACTGGTCGGTACTGACCAGAACGGATCTAGATTAGAAGCCTGTACTCACCAACGTCGGCGTCTGTGGCTTAGGCGCTGAGAACGCGCCTCGTAATGCGGGGGTACTGGGTTCGATCCCTGCTTGGTGCGGTTTGTCTTGCGTTAGTTTCGACAGTGGTACCGAGAGCTGACCGTTCAAACCAACGGGAAACTACTGAACGTAACATTTGCCTAGAAAAACCACAACAATGCTGGGGTTAGTTCTACAATCATGTAAAGGATACGCAACTAACTTTTTTTTTTTTACCCAGAGTTGACCGTTCAGCGAGCAATGGCAAACTACTAAACATATACAATTTGCCTAGAAAAAAAAAAAAAAACCAGCAGCCACCAAATGCTGAGGTTGGTTCTATAACGTTATGCAACTAACTTTTAATTAATCAAAAATGTTTTTTATAATAGCATTGAAAAATATGCCTCAAAAAGTTTCCATTCCCGTGGTGAACTGTTTGAAAAAAAAAAACTATGTACATAATAAATGGTCACAAAATGAGCTAAGTTGAGACAATAATTGACATCACAGCACTCGGGGCATTCCCATGCGTGCTCCATCTTCAGCAGCAAGCGCAGAGTTCCAGTACTGATGATACTGGTCACAATCTGGTTATATGTCGGTCTTGCCTTTCCTCTGAGTGTAAGCCGGTCAGAGGTAAAAATTATCAACCCTGTTTCACATTGTAACGCATTGCGAATATATACAGAGATGTTTTTATATTGTTAGACTCATCGACACTTGACGTGTGACACGGTAAAAACTATGTCCACTGTCTTTAACTTCCAGATAATTACCCGGTATCATGCTATGCTGTATCGAGGTGAGTTTCCAAGTCGGTAACAATCTTCTTCAGTGAACAGAATTCGAAAACTTTAACTAAATGACGAGAGCGCGCGCGTGTGTGTGTGTGTGTGTGTGTGAATGTGTGTGTGTGAATGTGTGTGTGTGTGTGTGTGGTGTGTGTGTGTGTGTGTGTGTGTGAGAGAGAGAGAGAGAGAGAGAGAGAGAGAGAGAGAGAGAGAGAGAGAGAAAACGGGGAATTGGGGAAGGGGGGGGAATGAGGGGGGTCTCTGAACTCTTCTAATTTTTTATACACATGCATTCAAGATCTCGACTTTCGACTGTGTCGTTCCGACTAACAGGTCCTAAGTCAAAACTTATATTTTTCAATATTTCAATTTTCTAGGCTGTCTTTTAGGGACTTAAGTCTGTCGCCTAGATGGGTCTAATTCCAGCCGTTTCCGATTGTGACACAGTCCCGTAAGTGTTGATATATCGCTATTTGTGCAGTGACCTGTTCACAAAAAAGCATGGTTAAATGCCTTTGGTTTTAGGTGCCCCGTGTGTCAATATATAACTTTGTATAACATTTACAGGGGTTTCTTGATGACTTCAACGAAATTTTGAAAAATCAAGTTGACGCCAAATTTTCATGTGAGCCTGACTGATAGAGGTAATAATTTTCAATGACCCAGTACTTAAAAAAAAACAAAGTACGTCTATACATATAAAAGATACTTTTTAGTCCGCGGTGATTTCGGTCACAGGCATGAGGGGAAGTTAAGTCTGATGTGATGTGTATAAGGAGATATTCCGTACCCCACTCGGGCGCCAGTACTTCACTGTTCTGGTTTTACGGAACCTCATGCAAGACTCCTGTTGCACGTCCCCGTCGTGCGCCACGGATAATGTCTCAAATGAGCATTAACAGAGTTGGCAGGGGATCTCGGAGCTGGCGACCCCCAGAGGTGTAGAGTCCTTTCTGGCTCTCACCAGCCCGCCCACAAACGCATGGGTGAAAAGTAACTAAACTCAAGGACTGCTTGCTAAATATACCATCAAATGACAACTCTTGGTTAAAATTCGGGAGCGAATGGAAAACTGTGCTGCTGAGACTCAACCCTGACCGAGAGATTTACCCGCAGCCAAGACGAGTAACATCTCTTGTGGGCGACTTCTCGCAGCAAGATCCCACCTACGTACATCCTCTGTCAATCCTCAGTGTCGTCGTCACCGCGCTGAGGTACACCATGGCAGCAACTATTCATATGCTGGCTTGAAAACAATGTCCGACAAAGTTACACCCCACGGCACACATGCAAGCTTAAAGTCCGACGATCATAACTCGTACCGATTAGGAAAAGTCTGAATGTCCGTATCCACTGGTCCAACCCGCCCGAGTGTTGGGACCAAACAGGTGAAGCCACGCCTGACGCATTTTGCTTCCCCATTCTGTCGTGCTAAGGGCACAGCTGAAACAACGTTAAAGGTGTCTAACGTAAGAATGTACCTATTTGTGTGGCCACAAACGTCCTAGACCTGCGGGCTGCTCCCCGCTGATCTCCGGAGAGCGCAGCCTTGTAGCGCGGGAAGCTCAATACACGGTTGTGAGGTTAAGCAGTCATGGGCAGGACGTGACGATTCCTTGGGTGAGCCCAGAACCAGAGCATCATGTGTCGGCTCTGCATTTATGGAAGCCTCCTTGGATGGCGGGGAATGCCCATGATCTGCCCCTGCCTTCCCTTGAGGGCTGAAAACTCTACATAGAGCTGCCTTAAGGACGACATGCCGGGGGCCACACTTGTTAAAAGTCAAAGAGGACACCACACAAATAAGGCAACATCTCGACCCACACAAAACAATGGCCACAGTCAACCTAGAAATAGGCTTGACGTCTTCCTCCGAAGTCGGAGTACATCTGCCTGAGAGGCGGGGAACGAGTACTGCAAACAAATAAGCCAGTAAAACGGATGTACACGCAAAACTCAGGTCAAGGTAAAAGCCAAAAGTCCATTTTGGACGAACAACCGTGACTTACCGCCGGAATTCACAGCCGGTGAACAAGAAGAAGAAGAAGAAGAAGTCCGCTTCCAATTTACTAGATGCCAGCTCGCACCCCTTCGTCTTCCCCAACCTCCTCATGTTTTAAGAGTCAAGATGACTGTGCGCAATGTTCCCGCGGTTCTGAGAAAGCAATTGTCTTAGATAGTGTGTCTCTCTGTAGCTTCTAATGGGAAACGTAACTTCATAAACCTACCTTAAAGTATAATGAATATTCAAAACTAAAAGATTAAGTAACTATTAGATAATTGCATGTTATCGGAGTAATCGTGGCTGAGTAATCAAGCCCTTGCCTCTCGCTCTGAAATTCGTGGTTTCGTTTCGCAGACTCGTTAACTTCACCAGTGCAATTTTAGCAGAGATCCTTGGGGATCAAATCTCGAATTACGGAGTGTGTGCTTTGCTTGATGTTCTTGGCAGGCGGCTAGTTGTCCTGGCGAGACAAGCTTAACTGATCTATATGGAATAAACTTCTCTGGAGATGAAGTCAATCTTTCTGGACAGTAAAACTTTAAATAAATGTTACATTGAATGTAAGGAGACAAAGGCAGATAACAGAGACAAAAACTGAGTACACAGACTAGTTTAATGGGACTAGACCAGGAGGCAGACAAAGAAAGAAAACGTCAGAGAAATAATATACAACAAACATGAAGGATTTGTTTCCAGGCCTTTATGCGTAGTGGACATATAGGACTAGACCTATAATTTATAGAAAAATCGGCACTTCGGGGTGATGTGGTCAGCATCACGCCGGCCGCTCTTACTTTCCAGGACCTTTACCTAGTACACTCATAGCTGGGTCGACCTGAAGGCCAAGGTCATTTGTGAATTAAAAAAAAAAAGTCCTGTTCCGTCTGGACCCGAACCTACCACTGTCCCATCCACAGGCGAGCGGCCAGCCGCTACACCACGGCGACCCCTATGTACTATATAGGCATACCTACAAACATGTGGAATCACAACGGGAAAGAATGTCAAACACAGATATGAATGGAGAGCTGTGATATCTGCAGCAAAGTATCTCAAGGATTCGGAACACTAAAGAGGAAGATAGACCGTTGTTTAATATCATTTATGAAAATTATTAGATAGCATATGTAACCGATAACAAGCATGAAAACTGAACATAACACAAGTATACTCACCGCATCTGAATTACACCAAAAGAAGAAATATCCACATGCCTTACTCCGCGACAATGCCAGAGCACAAACAGTCACAATCCAAAAAAATTAGTGTTCCAAGGAAATTCCACACGACTGAAAACCATTTCCTCTAATAACTTCGCAGTTGCGTTTTATCTTCAAACGAGAAGCGCCGGCAAAACTCTGCTACTTTGTTCTGACACACTATCCATGTCTGCAGTACGCTGAAACCCGGCATAAGTGCACGCATCGACTAAATGCACATTTTATTCATTCGCGGTTCTCGGCATTAACACGAAAGACATCAGTTGAAGAATCAGCGAGTTCTTTAGTCACAAAGATGTTGAATACTATTAAGTTAAGCTACATTTTTTTTTTTTTTTTGAGTGAGGAGAATTATCCCATTCAGAGGTTAACTGGCGAAAGCTTTTATTGAGAAATTCAAAGGATGCCTAGGATTGGGTTATGTTCTTTAGCCGCCAATGGAAACGTTTTTATATACGACTGGAGAATGCATTTAACAAAAGGAATAAGTTTCAAAAGTGTTCACGTAACAGATGTTGACCGTTACTTATTGAAAGCTTTTGGTATGCATGCATTGTTCAGTTGTAAACGTGAGTCTAAGAATAGAAATGTCTGTTGTGTCCCGAGCACGTTATTGCAGCACGCGCGGTGGAAAGTTTGGGAAGCTGGTACTTTCGTTAGTGCAGCTCTCTCAGTTAAGAGTGAACATACACAAATATGCCACCGCGTCGGGGGTAAATTCCCAGAAGCCCAGGAATAGTGTTGTACTGTGTCGTGAAAACTTCTCGTCATCATCAAAGCTCGCAAATATCAGAGGGAACTTTAAAAATGGGCGGTGGCGCTAAAGTGGCATGAGCGGTTCGGACACAAACTCACTAGCTTCTTCTTCTTCTTCTTTATTCACCTACTGTAGGCACTAACCAAAAGTCCTGGTTTTCGTCCATGTGAACTTTGGCTTTTTGTCAGGGCCTAAGTTTTGCGTGTACATCCGTTTAACTGGCTTATTTGTGTGCAGTTGGTTGTTTCCCTTGATGCCCGGGCACTCCGACTTCAACGGGAGTCCTCCACTCAGTGGACTCCTACGACATGCTAGTGAAAGAGTAATTTCATTCAGTATCAGTCAGCTTACCGGGTCTTTTTGCTGTTCTTCACATATCATAGACGACGAAACATAGGGACCAAGTCTCTTGAACCCCCCCCCCCCTTTTTTTTTTTTCCACTCTCAAAGTAGGACAGGCTGTGGTGGTGAAAAGGGTTATAATCAGTGTGTTTCGGTAGTTACAGTTTCCAGTCCTGTCAAATGTCAAGAAAAATTATCGACTTGGTGCATATTTCTCACGTTATAAATCTCACATAGCGTGTGAGCCTTCAAGATAAGGCCTCTTTCAATGCAGTACTTCATAATCAGAGCATACTCACAGCAGAATATTTACTGTATATGAAGTAAGGATCTTTTTTCATATCTTGGACACACTGAGAATACAGAACTATGCGTATTTTATAGCGCAGCTGGCACTGCTTGGGCTATGTGTTACACGTCCCAGATATGTACAACATTTCATCCGGCCAAGAGTGAATTTAAAAAAAGACAGTTAAGTTCATACAAGAGATAACATTGCAGAAATAGATAAACTATTTCAAGCAAACGACAGAAGAAGAAAATCTGTGATCAACGGCACTCCTGCCTGCTATACTTCCTCATTCATGTCAAAGTTATGATTTTTTGGGGGTCCACCTGAGAGCCATATATCGATTAAAACATTGCACTTCAGAACTGATGAAAAACCTAGATCTTTGCATCAGCAGGCTAGCGCCCGGCTGTCATATAACAGCATCAACTCCCCTACCACAATAGACTTGCCCACAGTCTGGACACTCCCTGACTAATTGGTGTATCTATATATCGGATAGTCCATCCGTAGATACATAGTTCTTTTGTTGTTGGGCAGTCCAGCTGTGAGAAACCAGATAAATCACTCCTAAATCAGTCCTTTTTGACGTATAGTGCAATATGTATTATAAGACACGTTGTCTGTGCGTGTAAAAACTTAATAGTTTGACCGCTTCACTGCAAGCTTGAGCCATATTATTGCCCAACAGTGGTAGTTAGGGATTAGAATTCTCTACGTCACTACTACTCAGTCGGTTCAAGCAAACAGTCGTGTTCTGGCACTGCGGCCACTTGATCGTTATCAAAGAATCCGTTTTCTTTGAAAATATTCTTCTTCATGAGATGTTTGAAGATCCAGCGTATGTCCGTGCGGTAGTCCAGTTCTCCAGCTAGCTATCAACTCGGGAGAAACCAGCCAGTATTGACGTGCCATTGTCTCCTATGGCAGGCCATTTGTGAAGTTGACGCCAGCAAGTCTCTGAGAAGTCTTGGTAGTCTTTCCACTGGTCGTGGAGAGAATCATGATCATACAGAGTCATTCCGGGAATCGCGAGGTTGCAGAGATCTACTATTCGGTACATCAGAGGAGCTGCAGGACCTAGTGCAGATAAGTGTAACATTAAAGAATACCATGGCGGCCAGAACCTGAATGCGCCCAATAATCTCTCTTCACTCTCCAGTCGATGATGAACCCGGAAATAGAAGTGGCTGTCAAGGGAGACCCGTTCTCTAATCCTAACTCTTTGAGAACATTAGGAACTATCGCTCTGTTTCTCTTTGTTCCACATTCCGTCTTCCTTTACCACAGTGAACTAATTATGTTTCTTGTTCTCAAGATTTCTTATTCTTGGAAGAAATTTGTCTTGATGGAATTATTTGTCATAGTCAGAAGTGTATTCCTGTCTTGTCAGACATTCTGTTGTTTATATATTCGACTGTGTTAACGTCGTTTACACGTCTGGGGGCAAAATAGTAATGAGGATGTCTGGCCGAGTTGTACCCAAGAGTTTGTATTAACCCTGTTTAGTCAGAACTCGAGTCACCTCATTCCTGAGATAGGCTGAATGTATGTTTGAACCGAGTATCTGAGAACAGAGTATCGGAGAATTTTGATAACATAATCCTGAAGTAAAGGTACGTGACGAAACTGCCATACGACACAAACAACTAGCAAGAACTGCTCCCTTTGATATAGGGGTCTTCAACATAAAAAGGGGAGGGGGGGGGTGGGTTCAAGTTCGGGGCCAGGGAAGGGGGAGGGTCGAGCAGTTTTGAAACTGTGTGCAGTTGTAATAAATTCATTAAAAATAAATTTTTCATAATAATTATATATAAAATAAGAGAACGTTTTAAAAAAAAAAACTATTCATAAAGAAAAAAAAAAGTTTAGGACGTTTTTGTTTTGTTTTAATAAGCACTTTGCACACCTATAGATAAAAATCTAACTAATAAGATAGCACCGACATAGATGGATTAAGAATCATTCTGACCAAAACGTTTCTCTATACTGTCTTTTTTCCTTGTTGTTTAATATATTGTCCTTCTATTTTTAATCGTATTTTTTATACGAGGGGAAGGGGGCGGCGTGGGGGTCTCGCCATATACTCATGGGGAGCGCAGGGTCTTGCTATTATATACTCAAGGGGGAGGGGACTTGAAAAAATTTGGAGACTGCTTTAACACAAAATGTGACCCATACATAGATACACAATGACCCTTGTCAGTGTTCAAGAGTTAAAGAAATTAATCTGGCAATAGTTTAGCGCAGGGCTATTCAACTGGCGGCCCGCGGGCCAAATATGGCCAGCGAAGGTTAGCAAGTGGCCCTCAGATTATTGCCAGTTGTATTGTATTAATTATCTTTCTATGGTGGAACTTTGGCTTCTGGCCCGTGATGATCACCGTTTTTCAACATTTTGACCCCTGAGTAAACTTAGTTAAATAGCTCTGGTCTAGCGGGATCCGAAAAGGAAAAGATCGGAACGCAGGAGATAGAATCAGGTAAGATCAACTGGCCTTGCAATCCAACAATCACTCATTCCATTTAAGGAAACCATATCCTAGGCAGGCTGACAAACCGACAGGCCAGGCTTAGTATTTAGGTTGACTGCGTCTGGTACACGGTCATGCTGACCTCTTCCTAAGCTCAAACTCCGATTAATATCAAATTCCCTGTGTACCAAATCCCTTTGTTCATTTATGAGCTATTCTTAACTGCCATGGGGTTTTGTAGTTTCTGACTACTTCAATTGTTTTGCAGCTGGGTTTTGGAAATCGTCATCATCATCGCTATCATCATCACAGTCACGATCTCCATTTTCATCTTGATTGCCGATTGTTTGTGGTGACCATGTTTTCCATGAACTGATTGACTGATTGGTAATTTCGTCCATGAATTTATAGGAACCCGATGATTAGGTGTATTTGCTTATGTCCTGCGTTTAACTGACTTTAATTGTAGCCTAACTTCAGGCAGCATTCATGCATCAGCATCGTATAACAGGTAAATGTAAAGGTGCTTCTGTTTACACTAAAAAACGGGCACATGCGCTGCTTGTCCTTTAGACAAGTCGGCAATGATATTTGATATTCTAGGTATCTTTTAAGAATACAGTGTTTCTATTCTGAAACATTATCCAAGTTTTCGGCTAAAGTCTAGAAAGTCTAATTTACATTCGTTGCTTGTATACTCTAACGTCTAGATAGGCAACACTATTGTAGTCTGATGTTGCCTTTTATTTCATCATCACCTACTATACTTCTACTCCTTTCTCCCGTCTCCCGTCTTCTTCTTCTTCTTCTTCTTCTTCTTCTTCTTCTTCTTCTTCTTCTTCTTCCCTTCCTTTTTCCTTCCTTTCTT
This sequence comes from Candidula unifasciata, assembly GCA_905116865.2. Taxonomy (NCBI): domain Eukaryota; kingdom Metazoa; phylum Mollusca; class Gastropoda; order Stylommatophora; family Geomitridae; genus Candidula; species Candidula unifasciata. Next base: position 179,116 of record CAJHNH020005268.1, read on the forward strand.
CCTTCCTTTGTCCTTCCTTCCTTCCTTCTTCCTTCCTTCTTCCTTCCTTCTTCCTCCCTTCTTCCTTCCTTCGTCATCTTCGTCGTCTTCGTCTTCGTCTTCGTCTTCTTCGTCTTCGTCTTCTTCGTCTTCGTCTTCGTCTTTGTCTTTGTCTTCTTCTTCTTCTTCTTCTTCTTCTTATTATTATTATTATTATTATTATTATTATTATTTTAAATCATCTCCAGTTGATCCTCGTTTTGTACTGCATCTTGTCACTTGGCGTTACCAATTCTGTCACCCTTACAATCAGATTTCACCAATTACAATGCTTTTCGGTAGTCGTGTATCCCCGACAGTCACACACGCTAGCAATCATAGTCTTTTCGACAGTCGTGTATCCCCGACAATCACACATGCTAGCATTCATAGTCTTTTCGGCAGTCGTGTATCCCTGACAATCACACATGCTAGCAATCATAGTCTTTTCGGCAGTCGTGTATCCCTGACAGTCACACATTATAGCAATCATAGTCTTTTCGACAGTCGTGTATCCCTGACAGTCACACATGCTAGCAATCATAGTCTTTTCGGCAGTCGTGTATCCCTGACAACCACACGTGCTAGCAATCATAGTCTTTTCGGCAGTCGTGTATCCCTGACAGTCACACATTCTAGCAATCATAGTCTTTTCGGCAGTCGTGTATCCCTGACAGTCACACTTGCTAGCAATCATAGTCTTTTCGACAGTCGTGTATCCCTGACAGTCACACATGCTAGAAATCATAATCTTTTCGGCAGTCGTGTATCCCTGACAGTCACACATTCTAGCAATCATAGTCTTTTCGGCAGTCGTGTATCCCTGACAGTCACACATTCTAGCAATCATAGTCTTTTCGGCAGTCGTGTATCCCTGACAGTAACACATTCTAGCAATCATAGTCTTTTCGGCAGTCGTGTATCCCTGACAGTCACACTTGCTAGCAATCATAGTCTTTTCGGCAGTCGTGTATCCCTGACAGTCACACATTCTAGCAATCATAGTCTTTTCGGCAGTCGTGTATCCCTGACAGTCACACATTCTAGCAATCATAGTCTTTTCGGCAGTCGTGTATCCCTGACAGTCACACTTGCTAGCAATCATAGTCTTTTCGGCAGTCGTGTATCCCTGACAATCACACATTCTAGCAATCATAGTCTTTTCGGCAACTTTATATAGATCGTCCCTCTCCAGCATTCAGATCTATTTACCACATAGAAAGCGGTCACTACTGTCTATTTTACTACTCTTTAGGGGCCCGAGCTCCCTAGCGTAGTTTGCTAAACCGGACTGCGCGGTAACCGGGTGACGAATTCTTTGTGGTCCGGGTTCACGTCCGGGGGTAGGCAGAAAAGCCGCATTTCTCCCAGGTTTACAGTATTTATCATGGAATCAAGGCCGAAGGGTTGCGATATCCATAATACCGAGCCTAAGGGTTAAAAACTCATGGCTTCTGGATACTTAAAAAAAAATCTTTAGGGCGGTTTAGACAAACAGGGGTGGGGGGGGGGGGGGGGTGGAGGGGAGATGAAGGAGCCTGAGATTTAGGGCCGCCTGGCAAGTACTGTCGCAAAGAACTGTGCAGGTTAGGATGTTTAATTCTGTCCCCGACATAAACACTGCTTCACCTTACCGGGGGTCGAACTCGGGTCTCCTTCATGAGAGCCCGACGTTGTAACTGCTCGGCCAGCCGTTCTTATCTCCACTACTTAAGCTCTCCAGTTTTTAAAAAGCATGATACTATTCTTTCTTCTCTTCGTACACTCCACCCCGCCCAAAAAACCCGTAATCTAACATGTATGCCAGTGCTTGTTTACTGCAGTTGTACTTGTATTCACCTATATGTATGTGTCTATCTGTCTCTCTTTCCTCTCTATCTCTGTATGTGTGTGTGTGTGTGTGTGTGTGTGTGTGTGTGTGTGTGTTTTGTGGATGTGAGTCTCACTGTCTTTTGATCTTCTCCTCCTACTCTCTTACTCTCTCCCTTCGTTCCTCTCCGTCTTCCTAAACAAATGAAATAGGATATGCACTCTGCTACACATTATAATGACTATACGCCTCATTTGTATTATGGAAAATCCTTTTATAATCCTAGTATCGACAGAGCTGCCATCCTCCAGTCAGCCACGCAAGCCATTGTATCAGACACGCTAAAAGCAGAAGTCCAGTGTAAACATCATCATCCTGGGTAACTAAATCCCTTGTCCGTATATAATACCATCGCCCAGTAATGCCCAGATTATTAAGTAGATTTTGCGGGCTAGGCGTGGATTACAGTAGCTTGTTAGCGCACGTTGCAGCCACTATCATACTTTAAATGATTCTGCTATACGGAATCGTACACATCCATCTTCTTTACTTACTGTCATGTCTGTTTATCGGGTTTCATTAGGTAGCTCTTCTTATCGTAATGTCTATTCCATTATGTAACTGGTGCTATAGAGAGCTTTGCATCTGCCTGGACTACCCATTCATTTAGACAGATAGGATTTTTTTCCAACATATTGTATACACAGTTATACAAACAGGTACATAAACACATTAACAAGAGGTCTCAGGAAAGGGAACTAGGGATTTCAAACAGATACGTTTTTAGGCTGCTTGGACGGACGACACACGCCATGCTCCAAAAATACACTTCTATTGCAAAGATATTACGCACCCTCGCACACACATACATATACAGCCTCTCTCGGCAAACGTTCGTTTCGGATTTTTGTTTTTCCCTAGGCGCCCTCATTTTCTTAAACCCTTATGTTCGCCATCGGTGTGGTTCTCTGCCTCTGCTTGTGGTTTTACTAACATCGCCGTCTTATTTTTCTAATAACTGCTGATACAAGAGATTTTCTGGATGTTTCTCTCATTTGTTCCTTTAAGTATAAAGTAAGTAAAGGTCCCTTTTTCCACCCCTTTATGCGTATAGGCCACATAGAGCTAGACCTATATTTATATAGACCAATCGGCACAAAATGGGTGATGTGGTCAGCATCATACCAGCCGCCTTTACTTCCCGGGACCACACCCGAAAACCGCTCAAGACTAGGTCGAAGTGGGAGTCAATGTCATTAAAAAAAAAAAAGTCTGGCTTCGCCAAGGAGCGAACCCACGATTATTCATTAAAAGAGTAATAAAAAAATTGAAGTAAAAAAAAAAAAATGAAAATATCCAATACAGTTATTATAATTATCTGACGCGATATTTGAAAATTAGTCTACAATCTACAAACCGAAAATGCATAGTAATTTTAAAAAAATTAATTTAAAAAAAAATTATTTAAGTGTAAATGCAAAATTAACATTTCTGTGATTGATACCTGAATTGTTTTCGAAAGTTGTCTGAGCATTTCCGTATTGTTTCTGTTTTATATTTTTGTAAATATTACTACTGCTGCTGATGGTGGTACAGCAGCAACAACAACAAAAACAAAAACACTGAGTTTTTATAAACTATTTCCAAATAACGTCTATATCTTGTCACATCACCGATCAAAGTTGGACAGGACTAACAAATATCTATACAAGTATATCATCGTATGGGCAATGTTCCATATGTTGGAGTCAAAAGGGTAATTTTACGTTCATTTACATATGGCATTGGTTCAATAGAACTCAATACCGACTGCATTGCCATTTAGTTTGGTCCGTTACTGACAACCAGTTACTCAAAGCGACCATTGTCATGCATATCACGGTGGGGTAGGGAGGAACCAAAAAGAATGAGCAGCATTACCTGCGATGCGTGTCTGATTGCAGACATACCGTTGGGAGTTGCCGCTTGATGACGAATCTCTCCTAATGTGTACCTTTGGCTATAACCCACAATGCGTTCTAAATTCCAGCATACTGTGTGAGGGGGTATGTTACATGTGAATCGGATACTTTCGTTATCAGCAGATTTAGCAAAAAGGAAACAAAACCCAGCCATTAGTGGTTTTAAAAAACACCCAGCCACATCGTTCTCTGAGGAGCGTCCGGCCGAACCGTTAGCACGCTGGGCTCTCAAGCGGGTCACCCAGGTTCGAATCCTCGGTAAGACTGGGCATTTTTTTCCTGTCAAGGGCAATATAAAATCTTCACCTGCACAGTCGTGGCGAAAGCAGTAGCCACGCGGCCTTAAATCCTCAGGTTCAAAGACCCCCTTGCCTACACTGCAAAAATGGTCAAATAAATGCAGTAATATGCAGTTTTGGCAGTTTATACCGTAGCCTACCAAGCTTCTCTTAATAGGCGACTAAGGGTGGGGTTGGGCTTGCTATTGGCTAGCTATTCTTGTAAAACACTATACTAAGACACACAAACATAGGAATAAACTCACAGGGAGCAAGTACAGCAGGGATCTACCAGTCGTCAGTAGAAATTATCCTCGTCAACGAGCGTTTCGGCCCACCTGAGTTCATGAAGCTCAGGGCTGGTACCCTGCTGCACGAAATTACCGGATAGAGTTTTCCTTCCGGATAGGGTCAAGACGACTTGGTGGTTTGCAGAAGGTACTGTGAGATAAGAAGTCGTCGCGACAGCCTAATTAGAACAGTCAGCGTGCCTGGACGACCGAGCGACAAGCTTACGTTTGGTTTACCGGACACATGTTGGACTTTTGTTAGCAGGTGGCAGAGGAACACTGGCAGACAATTCGGACACGATGGACTTTTAAAGGGTGAGAAACCCTTTTCCACTAGAGACCCGGACCAGCTCACCGAGGCCCGTCCCCTACGTTGTTGCGTTGCGTCCAAAGCCAGCTCGAGGCCCTTTCGGCTGCCTCGCCCAGTTTTTAAGTGTTCGTTTCCGTTCATTACCGCGCATTCCTAGTTCTTTCACCACATTGTACAGTGAAGTGGAGACGAGACCTCTCGCTCCCACTTCGACGGCAAAGACCCGTACTGTGTACGATTCGTTTCTAAAATGTTAACGAAAAGCGAATCAGTCGAGGACATGTGTTCCACTGGATGATAACGGGCAGATAGAAGGAGAGGGAGAAAACACGAGGAGAAGGAGGACATATCCAGACATTTCATTTTTCACAAAGGTATTATTCTGGCCACATTAAATGATATAACACTTAGCAAAAAAAAAAAAAAAAAAAAAAACTTTATGGAAATGTCGATGGCAAGAAAGAAAGAGGTAGACGACGATACAAGTGGGACCACAATATCAACAGAGGGATTATCAGCAATATTAGAGTATAGTAACAAGATAAGAGACAGTATGTTAGAGGTCTGTTGCAGCCAAACTTTATTGTGGTGACGGCCCCTGACGGAATGCTCCCCCCCCCCCTCCCCGTCTCCACCATAGACGTTGCACATACTGTGCTGCACTTTAATGAACCAAACCAGATTTCTGTAATATGCTCAGCCAGAGAGATATATTTTTAAAACACACAATATCTAGGGACTTGGAGACACACAGACAGAAAGCTCTTGTTAGTTCCTCGGAAATCTAAAATGTCGTTTGTAAATGACGACGGCGTCTTGCTCCAGGAAAATAAGTGTCTTCCCACACATACACGCACGCGCGAGTTTGTTTCAAGTACACATGCAAATACATATAGACACTGTGTCAGCGACCTTCTCAATTCTATATTCAATCTGGCTCGTTTAGTAGTCCTGTAGTGTCTATTTCTAGCGAAGTTGGTTAAACCGGTCTCTCGCGGCGGCCGGGTGACAAACTCCTTGTGGTCCGGGTTCACTCCCGGGGGTAGGCAGAAAAGCCACATTTCTCCCAGATTTACGGTATTTACAATGGAATCAAGGCCGAAGGGTTGCGATATCCATAGTACCGAGCCAAAGGGTTTACAACTCATGGTTTCTGGATACGTAAAAAAAAAAAAAAAAGTAGGCCGACAAACCGGCAAAACTACCCTACTACATACTTAAACACCGACAGAGCACACAGACACAATCTTTAATGAACAAAGATAAAACTATTATGGTAGCCTCTTAAAAGTTTTAGGAGTGTCCCATAAGAAATGCCGGCAAATATGCTTTTACATTCACTATGGGGACCGTGCCATTCCTGTGGATATCCTGGGAAATAGACCCACTCCACTTTCGTATAGTGCTTGTCAAGCCGCTGTCTTCGCCACGTGAGATTCTCGAGGCGCACCAGGGAATGGCCCAAATGTGCAGTGCTAACGCCACAAACAATGCAAATTAACTGTACCTATCTGCTTAACAGGTTCTACGCAAATAGTTCGAATCCCCAAAGAATGCTACTGCCGAATAACTGCTTCACAGCTATGACATAATCACACCAATACACTTAACGGTCTGTCACTAAATGGTGGATAACACATTCACAGCTAACGATCGTTGTCACACACAAGTCCACTCTCGTCCGACTGTTTGTCCAGAGCCCGCTCTGTCCAGCGTTTTTTGTTCAACTCCCTCGCTCAGCATTCCTTGTGGTTATTTCGCACGTAGAGTTCAGTAGTCATGACTTCTCCTCTTTAGTCGTGATAGTCTTTACCTTGAGGTCGTGTCTGGGTACACACGGGCGATAAACATAAACATTCCTACTTGTATAGCCATAGGCTGAACTGTCACCTGACACACTGCTACAATATGGCTGCTACTGAAATCAAAACTACGTTATCTGGAGAAAGGTTAGTTGCGTATCCTTTACAGGACGTTGCAGAACCAACCCCATCAGCCCCTGGCTGTTGTGTGGTTTCACTAGGCAAATTTACGTCCAGTAGTTTGCCATTGCCCTCTGGACGGTCAGCTCCCTGATACCACTGTCGAAACCAACGCAAGGCGTATGGCCTGCAGCTTGGATCGAACCCGGTACCCCGGCATTACGAAGCGTTCGCATCGACTTAGCCACAGAGCCGACTATCTGGAGAAACCATCACGAAAATCCAAGCAACTATTGTAGAGTCACCTAGTAGAGACTCATCTTCTAACGAGTATTATCAATCCTGTAGCGCAAAGATAACTGATCTTTTATCCATGCATGAAGTGGGACAAGCTTTTGCATGAAAGGACACATTAACCGCCATTTCTTCTTCTTCTTTGCGTTCGGTTTCGTATGCTCAGATCAGACCATCAGGTGGGTTGCCTCTATGAACTCACATGTCAGTAGCAGGTCCTTCATGGTTCCCCATAGCTTGCTCCGCACACTTTGGTCTTCAGGCCAGGTGTCTTTTCGAAAGTTGAATGTAGAGTGTGCAGGTCTCCAGAATGTGCCCAGGTGTTTGTGGTCCAGTTTGACAGGGACACTGGAGGAACTGTACAATCTTTATTTTATGCATGTTGTAGTTGAGCCTGCAGTGTCCTGGGAGTAGACAGAAAAATGAAAATGTTGTAAGTTGCTTTCTGTTGAGTTTGCTGATGGGGTCTTGTGGAAGTCTACTGTTAATTTGTTCTCTCCACGTTCCTTGTTATTTGTTTATTTAAAAAAAATTTTTTTTTTAATAAGAACTGCCATTTGAGAACGTATGCGCCATCTACCAAGTCACATGCTAGTGATGATTATAGTAAAGTGATATGCACCAGAGTATCAACTTGTGCAGTTCGCAACACCTCACAATCTTACATACCACGCCCAAAATAGCCTTAGTTATCTATTACAACAAACAAATAAGAAATAATAAAAGCATTATTGAAGCCTCAGAGATATTTTTCCAAAAGAATGCTTGAAATTCCTTGAACTACGAAAATGAGTAATCCATAGGTTTTTAGGAAAGGGAAGACCAGAAGGCAGCTCGAAAGGAACATTAGAATGAGGCAGTCGTCGTTTTTGTTTCTTGGATTTACGTTTTGCAAAGAGATAAACTGTGGGAGCAGGAGAGATTTATAGAAAGAGAGATAGACGAAGACAACGTGAGAAGTTCCTTGGCCAAGTTTTGATTAGGGTATGGAAGTTAGCAAACGTACTGGTTCACGCTGCAAGATGTGGAGAGGACATGATCGTCTATGACATGCATTTGCCGCCCATGCTTTTGTATTTTTATTGTGCATTTAATTTATACTATGAGGTTTAATATATACGAACATAATATGCTTGATACATGAAAAACAGTCACAATGTGAAATATGAGTGTTTGAAAGAACCGAATGTAAGACGGTCCTGCGTGCCCAGTTTGTGACACTTCAGAAATTAAGTTTATTTGTTCTTGCGTTCGTTCGTTCGTTTGCTCGTCCGTTCGTCAGTCGGTAAGGCACCTGATAATAGGGCAACGGTAAGTCCTGTTGTCGTCAAGACGGTAAGTAAAGTAAAGTAAAGGACCCTTTCCACGCCTTTAGGCGTATAGGGCATATAGACCTATATTTGTAAAGACCAACGGCACAAGATGGGTGATGTGGTCAGCATCACGCCGGCAGCCTCTACTTCCTGGGATTGCACCCGGTACCCACTCAAGGCTGGGTAGACCTTTTTTTTGAAGAAAAGTCCGTCTCCGCCAGGGAGCGAACCCACGACCTTCCGATCCGCGGCGAGCGTCTAGCCGCTCGGCCACGGCGACTCCCTCGTCAAGACTGTATCGTTTTTTTTTTTAGGTAGGCCCATACCGCCTCTTCGATACTCAAAGTCGACTGCGACAAAGAAATTTGTTCAATATTTCTGGTTGAGTAAGGTCTGGGCCTATCTAACAACGATAGTGTCCCGACAATATGATCATCCTACTTGATGATGATGGTGGTTGTGGTTAAGATGATGGTTATCACAGTCGCTTCGATGAATCCCAAACGACTTGATATAAAATCATTCGTTTAGCCTGTTGTGACACAATGTCTGGTCGGCAGCTATACTCTTCACATTGAACAATTCCCCGTGGCATTACAAGTGGTATAGATCACTCTGAGAGGAAGCAGCCTTGTTTGAAAGCGGGGTAACAATATTGTTACAACAGGATGTCTGTTTGCTGAATAACTACTTATTCTTGCTGCGGCCGCGCCAGATAAATAAGAAATGTCTGCTTCCATTTGTCACCTCGTTGATTTGTTGCCGACGATTTATGATTTCAGCTTAACTGAAGTTTGTCATTTCTTGTACCGACTGTAGTTTGACAGTTTGTTATGTAACTGTTATTTGACAATTTGTTTTGCTAAACTAATTCGACAGATTGTTTTACTAACTATAGTTGACAGTTCTGCAAACTAATTGTAATTTGTTAGGTTTTTATACTAAATGTAGTTTGAACGATTTGTATTCTAGCAGTAGTTTGAAAGTTTCGTATTCTAATTGCAGTTTGACAGTTTTGGATATAGATTGTAGTTTGACAGTTTTTGGATATAGATTGTAGTTTGACAGTTTTGGATATAGATTGTAGTTTGACAGTTTTGAATATGGATTGTAATTTGACAGTTTTTGAATTTTAATTTAAGTTTGCCAGTATTGTATACATATTGTAGTTTGACAGTTTTGTATTCCAATTGCAGTTTGACACTTTTAGATACAGATTGTATTTTGACAGTCTTGAATACGGTTTGCAGTTTGACAATTAATAAACAGTTCTCAAACAATTTTTTGAGTCCTCGATGATGCGATTTTACAGGTTTTACACACATACACACACAACTGTGTGTGTGTGTATATATATATATATATATATATATATATATATATATATATATATATATATAAACATACATACATACACGTGTGTGTGTGTGTGTGTATGTATGTATGTATGTATGTATGTATGTATGTATGTATGTATGTATGTATGTATGTATGTATGTATGTATGTATGTATGTATGTATGTATGTATGTATGTATGTATGTATGTATGTATGTATGTATGTATGTATGTATGTATGTATGTATGTATGTATGTATGTATGTATGTATGTATGTATGTATGTATGTATGTATGTATGTATGTATGTATGTATGTATGTATGTATGTATGTATGTATGTATGTATGTATGTATGTATGTATGTATGTATGTATGAATGTATGTATGTGTGTATGTATGTATGTATGTATGTATGTATGTATGTATGTATGTATGTATGTATGTATGTATGTATGTATGTATGTATGTATGTATGTATGTATGTATGTATGTATGTATGTATGTATGTATGTATATACACAAACATACACTCTTTTCACAGACATTAGAAAGAGACAGTCGTCATTTCTTTCTTTTTTTTTTTTTTTTTTTTTATAAGAAGAAGAAACCTGGGACATGGTGTGAAAACCTGAAAGATCCGTGGAAGAGAGGCAGAGGACGACAGCTCGAAACGATACTTGACAGCCTTTTTCATGGCATGGATGGCTGTCAAACACACGAATATGCTGCTGACAATCGCAGATTGTGGACAGGCATCATCGCTTTTGCTAGTCGGCAAGGCACTCGGTGATTATTATTATTGTAAAAAATAAATTACTACCACCCTCCCCCATGCCCTAACCACAGTTACGTGAGAGTAACTTAGCTAGCAAGATACAGTGAAGCAAAGGATCGTTTGTCCCGCTTTTTTTTTTTTAATGTTACTGAACCAGAAGCACTTGAGCGGCGTCTTCGGTTTCGGCGTTGCGAGTCCGACTTGTAATTCCAACTTACCGTTGGCTGCGTGGTTTTTTATCATGTTATGGGGTGTGGCAGGTCGACCCAGGATAAAATGAGGACCCGGATTTAGGTCCTGGGGGGGGGGGGGGGAAGACGACCGGCGTAATGCTGACCACACTATCCACCTAGTGACGATTGGTCTGTAAAAATATAGGTGCTCTTCCCATTTACCCGATGCGCCTAAAGGGGTGAAAATGGATCTTTATTTTACATTAGAAGCACTTGAGCACAGTTCTTTTGGCTCAGTGTCCTTCAGGCATTTGTGCATATAGTGATAGACCTATATTTTGTAGACCAATTGGCATTCGGCTGGTGACGAGGCAAACATCACGGCGGCCCACTTTACTTCACTGGGCCTACTCACGGCTGAGTCAACCTGGGAACCAAGGTCAATTTTTCTTTAATAAAGTCTAGTTTCGGTCTGACTCGACCCACGACTTAGGATCCGCAGCCAAAAATTACCAGATACAGGCTAAAAAATATTAGAAACTTAAAATTGTTTATGCTTGTTAACAGTGTCTGGTGGTGTAGATTGTAAATATACTTTCAGTCATGCTGCACATCCAATGTGCATGTGGCGTCTGTGGCTTAGGCGTTGCGAGTCCAAATCGTAATTCCAACGTACCGCGATCGAAACCCACAGCTGGCTGCGTGTGTGTGTTTAAAAAAAAAAATCATAGTACAGGGCATCGCAGGTCGACCTAACCTAAAGTGGGTACCAGGATGGCTGTCCTGGTAAAGTAAAGACGAATGGCGTAATGCTCACCACATTACCTACCTAGTGCCGATCGCTCTGTAAAAATATGGGATGCTTTACCCATATGCCCGATGCGCCTAAGGCGTATAAAGGGATCTTAACTTGTTTTCCCCTTTTTACATGCTGCACACATTACAGTTTAAAAGGAGACAGTCGACCTAAAGAAGTCAATATTCAAAACGCATGTTTCTGAAAACCTACCTTATCCGATAGTCATTGTTTTACCTCACTTGTGAAATAAGTTATAAACTGTTTGTGTGCGAGATATGAACGGACGGAATTACAACAGCCTTTTAGACAGATATATGTAGAAAGAAACCTCTATTTGGCCGACTCTTAGGAGGTACCTAATAGTGGGTCTTTTCTCCACCCCCTTCCCCCCCCCCCTTTTGTTTTACTCTATTGAACCACGCCTGGGGTAGGAGCCTGTCCTACTACTAGGCGCGTCCACCAGGTGGCGGATGATGGAAATCCCTCTAGATATAGAGGTTGGCCACGAATATATTGAATAAGTGGCCGTGGACCAAAACAAATGATGGTCATTGAGAGGAGGCGAGTTAGTTGGTGGGACAGCTAACTTTATAAAATATATCAAAACTCTACGACATGGTGATCGGCGGGTAAGAGGCGCCATATCCTCTCCCCACTGCTGCCTTGCAGGGTAAGTCTCTTTTGACAAAGGCTATTGGAGTCATACCATATACAAACTGGTGGAAGGCAAGGAGAAACCACCGCTGTATTATCCCTAGTCAATCATGCCTCAAAATATTACGAATTCAGATAACGACGTGAATGGGGATTCCAGTAGAATCACCTCGTCCGGTGATACCCAACTGTCAACCAGCTACTGTAGAAAAAAGTAAATGGTAGAATCATCCTGAACCATAGAATGTCAGAACACTTGTACAAAACGGAAAGCTGGATAACATCAAGATGGAAATGAAAAGAATGAACATCAACATATTAGGAATTAGTGAAATGCGATTTCCAGGAGCAGGGGGAAAGTATTCAGATCAGCACATAATTATTTACTCATATAGCATGGGAGTTGGTATTATTTTGGATCAAAAAAAACTCAAAAACTGTGAAAGGATTTTGAAAAATATCAGATAGAGTACTATTCGTGAAACTTCGCAGCAGACCGTTTGACATCAGCTTAGTACAGATTTATGTCCCAACAGCAGATAGTTCAGAGGAAGATTTTGACGCATTTTATGACGAGTTAGACATGGCTGTTGATAAATGCAAAAACTGTGAAGTAACAATGGTACTTGGAGATTTCAAAAAAAGTTTACGGAATAACGGGTGGCTATGGCCTAGGAGAAAACAATATGAGAGGTGACAGATTAATAGCATGGAC
>CAJHNH020005268.1:200372-202872 GCA_905116865.2 Candidula unifasciata
GTGCATTGATCTTGATTCGTTGTTCAAACCTAAATCCAAAGGAGTGCGATTGTTTTTTTCATCTCGGGCAAGTGGCCATTGTGCATACATGAAGTTTTGATCATCTCCATATTTGACACTGGTAGCTCAATGCTGGTATAACCATGTTGTTTATAGGGTTGTTCTCGAATCCCCCCCCCCCCCCCCCCCCCCCCACTCATAGTTGTGTTTAGATGTCCTAATAATAGTGACAACTGATATATAAGCGCACTTGCTTTCTAACATCTGGTTTCTATTTCTCTGTCATTTCTGCCATCTTCTGTGATCAAAATTCAGGACGTTTAAACGTCCTAACTTGTTTCAGTTGAAAACAATTCATTTGTGTGTTTAGTGGGTCAGGGGTTCTACTAATTGGCATTGTATCGGTTTAACCTAAACTTAAACATTGATAACCAGAAACTAATGTCGCCGAAACTTTGATCCTGTTAGTGAAACATGTGTGGTGGACAAACTCAGAAACTAGGAGACAGTATCTGTCATCATCATGTAGCAGGTCCTTTGCAGAACGTCGCTCTCATCACAGTCTGCCTATAAGAAACTCGATCAATCGCCAGTTCTCCCGCCTCATGTACATTCATACTCAAGAGGTCACTTATATCCTGTGCCCATCTTTGTGTCGGTCAGCCCCTGCCCCCTCTTCCTGGTACCACGCCTTCTGCTATAATTTTTTTTCCAATCCGTCGAGGCGCTTGATATGACCAAAATATTTCAGCTACCTAGAAAGGATGCTGTTTATTAGCCAATCTTCCTTGATGTCAAGATCTTTAGGCGGGCATTAATAATGAAACATAAGGCGATGACGGTTCTCTTTCTTTAAAAAGACACATTTAGGAATATTTAGAAGGCCTTCAGTGGAGGAGTGTGTCTAGCCAGGGATTATAATCTTAGGTTATTCTACACAGATATTGTGTTACCGAAAAATATGGGTGTTATGTTTTTAAGGTTTAGTTTTTTTTTTTTAAATATAACCTGCTACCAAGTTGGTAATTTTTAATTTGGCTGGCACCCAGAAAAAAGTTACCACTCATCACACAAAGTAATATAAATTAATTAAAATTATGGCGTGTTGTTATGACGATTTAATGTAATAATATTTAGGTCAGAAGGAGAAGAAGAAGAATGAGGGGCCAAAACAAAAAAGAATAAACGCAACAACAGCATTAGGCAGAAATATTTAAAATATTACCTAAAAATAACATAACCGAATATATCAATGTAAAAGCACACACACTTTATAAACTAAATAGCTTCTCTCTCTATCTCTCTCTCTCTTTCTCTCTCTATCTGTCTATCTGCCTGTCTATTTATATATCTATCTATCTATTCATCCATCCATTCCTCCATCTATCCATCCATCCGTCCGCCCGTCCCTCCATACATCCGTCCGTCCGTCCGTCCGTCCGTCCGTCCGTCCGTCCGTCCGTCCGTCTGTCTGTCTGTCTGTCTGTCTGTCTGTCTGTCTGTCTGTCTGTCTGTCTGTCTGTCTGGCCTTTCATATCCGTCCGTGCACGTGTGATTGTGTGTGTTTGTGTGTGTGTGGTCTTCCATCCACTTCCCCTCCCCACATATACGTAAAAACATATTAACCTATTTAAACACAATCTGCGAAGCTTATAAATTCTATTCGTAAAAAAACTTTCTGCCACCGATGAATGAAAATAACACATGGCCAGGTTACGTTCGCTCTTGGAACACATAGAAAGAATATAACGTTGCCACTCTACTTGGCACGACCGAATGGGACCCATGTGGTCTTACACTACATAAAGACATGTCTCTTCGCTTTGGAGGCCCACCATAATATACCTCCCATGGGGCCTATTACTCCAGGCGGTGCTGAAGAGTGTGGAGAATATCGTCAACTGAGAAGATAAATGCCGAGGCGTTAGCAGCTCTAGGCGTTACTTGATCGCTCATCACAGCTAAGGAGAAGAAGAAATGGGAGTGATCCTGTGTGGTGGTAAAACTAAGAGAATACAGAGCTTGTCCTTAATATGGAATATTTTTTGTTACAAGGAAAGGAAAATAAAGATACAGTTAGGGGATTGTTGAATATTGTAACATAAAAAAAGTCAAGTAAAGGACCCTTTTCCAGGCCTTCGGGCGTATAGGGCATATTGGGCTTAACCTAAATTTTATAGACCAATCGGCACAAGATGGGTAATGGTCAGCATCATACCATATTGTAACATACTGGTAAACAAATAGTAATAACAATAATAATATTATTAATAATAATTATTATTACTTAAAAAAGAAGACAACAAAATTAGGAGGGTCATAAAGGTTACTGTCTGATATGGACTAGGCAAGAGAAGCTAATGTAGAGGCGGAAGCTAAAACCGAAGCTACAGCGGAAACTGAAGAATAAGAAGGAGGAAGAGGAAAAGAAGAAGAAGAAGAAGAAGAAGAAGAAGAAGAAGAAGAAGAAGAAGAAGAAGAAGAAGAAGAAGAAGAAGAA